>JBBPBX010017123.1:0-47223 GCA_038048925.1 Garcialebias charrua | reverse complement strand
CTGCTCTGTTCGACCTGTGCCATAGGGTGGCGGATGCCCTGCAGGTCGCGTGGTCGGACCCCACGCCTCGCCAACAAGCTACGAGGCTGGTAGGAAACTACTTCTATGCAAAGCAGCCGACAACGTCGCAAAAGATGCCCAAAGGCTGTGCAGCTGTTTATCTGCATTTTAGCATGTTAGATCGGTGTTCATCCAACATCTGAGGCTACCAGGCGGACATCGAGGCAAGCTCCTGGCTGCAGCAGGCGTCTCCGCCGCCCGTCGGGTCAGTGTCCCCGGAGGGGCTAGCGTTAGCATTTTAGCCCCTCGTTAGCTTGGTGTCGTTCCTCCAAAAGGCTACGCAGCTGTTTATCTGCGTTTTAGCATGTTAGATCGGTGTTCATCCAACATCTGAGGCTACCAGGCGGACATCGAGGCAAGCTCCCGGCTGCAGCAGGCGTCTCCGCCGCCCGTCGGGTCATTGTCCCCGGAGGGGCTAGCGTTAGCTTTTCAGCCACTTGTTAGCTCGGTGTCGTTCCTCCAAAAGGCTACGCAGCTGTTTATCCGCGTTTTAGCATGTTAGATCAGTGTTCATCCAACATCTGAGGCTACCAGGCGGACATCGAGGCGAGCTCCCGGCTGCAGCAGGCGTCTCCGCCGCCCGTCAGGTCCGTGTCCCAGGTTGGGCTAGCGTTAGCATGTTAGCTCGTGGCTCCTCCGGTCACGCTCGCTGTCTGCTGCTTCACGCGGTCGGAGCTAACCAAAGCTAACCAAAAAATGGCGGACACCGCCAAAAACATAGCTCGGTGTCCAGGGTTAGCGATCGGCGGCTGCTGCTCCGGGCCCGAGACGTCCACAGAGTTCACAGAGCGTTTCCAGCTCATTTATCCGTATGAGGCAACCTCTTATCGGACACACAGTCCTCCAAAGCTGGCTGTCGAGTCCGGAGCTAACCGAAGCTAACCGCAAAATGACGGACTCGGCGGCAGTGCTGAAAACTGGCGGAAACTGCCGGAAACTGCGCAAATAGGCTTAATAATAATAATAATAATAATAATAATAATAATAATAATAATAATAATAATAATAATAATAATGATACTTTATTTATAAAGCCATTTAAAACAACCACAGCTGCAACAAAGTGCTGTACACATGAAATCAAGAACATTTAAACACACACACACAAAATATATATATATATATATATACTGTATATATGGACGCCTCCCTGGTGAGGTGTTCCGGGCATGTCCCACCGGGAGGAGACCCAGAGGAAGACCCAGGACGCGCTGGAGGGACTATGTTTCTCGGCTAGCCTGGGAACGCCTTGGGATTCCCTCGGAGGAGCTGCTCCAAGTGGCTGGGGAGAGGGAAGTCTGGGCCTCCCCACTTAGGCTGCTACCCCCGCGACCCAACCCCGGATAAGCGGAAGAAGATGGATGGATGGATGGATGTATATATATTCTTTTAAATTTTATTTCATATTTTTATTAATATGATGCATTCGTAAAGTCGGATTGCCTTAAGTCGAGGCCGTCCTAAGTCGGGGACCACCTGTATTGACAAATCAATTCTTTCAGTGGAAGCCTCAGAGGAGTCGACAGGGGAGAGGGCGGATTCCAGAAACCATCTTATCACCATCAAATTTGCTGGCCCACAATGTGAGTGTGTTGCTTGTGGGACTGAGTTTGTTGTGGCTCTATGGACTGATGAAGTCCTTTGGACGAAGGACGAAAAAGAAACACAAAAAAAGAAAGGACCTGACTGAACTTTGTTGGGAAGTTCAGTGAAGTTCAAAAACTAAAAGCAGAACTTGAGGAGCATGTTCACCTCTGGGTTGGGATGGGTGTTATTGATTGTCCCAGTGGATCTGATAAATCTTTACCATGTACAGTATTGAATGTAAACAAAGAAAACACAGTTTTTGTTGCTTCTCTCGTTGAAATGACCAGGTTGAAAAGTGTATGGATTTGTTCTGTGAAGGGCTCCATGGTGTGCAATTTAAGATGCCTAATACTGGACCATCGCACCCAACAACAGAAAATAAAATTCTAAAAAGGGTATTTGGTTGTTCTTCTTGTTTTTCTGCTGAAGAGGAGAAGTTGTAAAAAGGTTTCTTCTGTTTAGGCTCTTGGTTTGTTTGATTATTTTTATTAGTTACCATAAAAAGTATAGGTAAGGACAACTTTTAAATGTATATGCAGTGGTGGGCAACGCTAATGAAAAAATTAGTTCCACAACTTCTAAAATGCTTATTAATTTTTTTAGGTCCACAATTTCAAAAGCACAAATGTCTTATGAAAATTAGGGGAAGCTAATTTAAACCGCTATTTATATTCAATATTGTTTCAAAAAACAAATAGTAATTTATTTTTGTTGCGCAACCGAAAAATAAATTAAACCAATTCCAAAATTCTATAGGCAGTCAACAGATTTAATGAAAAGTAACTAAAATGATCCTAAGAGGATGAAATTACAAAAATCAAAGGATTTATTTAATACTTTACGTACATATATTCTATTCGGCCACGAAATTAACAAAAAAGAGAATGATCTTTAATCCCTAACACCACTTTTAAATCTCAAATACACGGGCGTCTCGCCACCGCATTTATACATAAAAAGCAACCCAAATACATAAAACTAACAACTCACCGTTGCGTGGTGGACACAGAACACACAATAGAATCCTCCAGCCGGGTTAATTTGGCTTGAAACAGTGGGGTTCTCTGCAGATTTATGTAAAGACCCAGCGCACCAGCTAGCCATAATCGTTAGCATCCGAGTTCACCTCTGACCCGGAAGATGTCAAGAGATGGAATAGTCCATTTTTAGTAGGGGGGGATACAGAAATCGACCGGTTTTTGTATTGCGTTTAATGATCGTTTTCATCGTAACTATAATTATTTTTATGTTAAATGTAGATTAACAAGCAGGATCAATGTTAGTGATTAGGTGACTGGCCGGGGTGGGGCGGGGCCGGGGCCCCTGCTGATTTGGGCCCCCCCAAGCAACGGCATCATTTGCCTACATGGTAGATCCGCGTCTGTTCTTCCCCTCTGCTCCTCCAACCCTCCCTCCTCTCTGCTCTTTACGGTGAAGCTGGCAGATACGGAGCCAGCATATAAGAGCCTGACAAATAAGTTTATTCGTTTTTACTGATAGATAATTAGTTATTAGCGGTACTGCATTTTAAATAAAAATAGCACAAATCCGCTTATGAATTATAAAAGTTAGTCAAACAACAAAAACGCTGACAAAAAGTTTAGGTCCACTGTAAGCGGATTAGCACTTTAGCGCTCCCTAGCGGTCTGTGCCCACCACTGTGTAAATGTACAGTATATCTGTTAGACGTACAAAGTTGGAATATTTCGGGAGAAGAAATGGAATCGTCAAAACCTGTGCTGTACCTCGGATGATCTCATTCCTGATCTTCTCCATCCTTGTCACTCCTAAGGAGAACCTCAACATCTTCATTTCTGCCACTTCCAGTTCTGTCTCCTGTCTTTTTGTCCATGTCTCTGTCTCCAGACCATACAACATAGCTGGTCTCACCACTGTCTTGTAAACTTTTCCTTTGACCTTTGCTGACACCTTTTTGTCACAAATCACTCCTGAAACTTTTCTCCATCCTGCCTGGACTCTCTTCTTCACCTCTTTACCACATTTCCCATTTTCCTGGACAGTGGACCCCAAGTACTTGAAGTCCTGCACCTTTGTGACCTCTGCTCCTTGTAGCCTCACTGTTCCACCTCCTCCCTCTCATTCACACACATGTACTCTGTCTTACTACGGCTGACTTTCATTCCTCTTCTTTCAAGTGCATACCTCCACCTCTTCTCCAGCTGCATCCTCAAGGCAAAGATGGCGTCTGTGGTGCACCTTCTCAGTATGAAATCACACTTTAGACAAGCTTTTAGACTAGCTTGTTTGACACTTTTGGCTTCTAACTAGTTGTGTTGGTTTCAGCTCTTTACTTCTTAAACTTTATCCTTTTGCTTCTTTTAATTTTAAAGAAAGCTTTTAAAAGCTTTTTAAAGCTGTTAAAGAAAGCCTTATCGTCATCCATCAAATGTATTATTTAAACAACTCAAATTATTGAAATTTCATGAATTGGTAGATTACAATATGTTGTTAGTAATGCATAAGGCTCATAAGAATGTGCTACCCACAAATGTTCAAATGTTTTTCATAAAGAGAGAAAGCCGTTACAGTTTAAAAGGAACTGAAATGTTTGTTAAACCTAGATATAGGACTAGTTTGAAGGGACGTTTTATTTCGAATAAGGGAGTGGAATTGTGGAATGTTTTGGAAAAAAGATGTTAAAGATGTAAACTCTGTGATGAAATTCAAAAAAATTATCAAGTCTAAATTGCTAGCAAAATACTAAAGATTCAAGTAATGCATCCTAATCTATTTGTTGATTATTGAGTGTGAAATGTTACTAAATTGATCTGTTGTTTTTGGTAGTTAATTGTTTGAATTGATTGTTTGTAAATTGTTTGTTTTGTTTTTGTTTTTTTGGTAAAAAAAAAAAAGGGGCAGACAAAATAAGAAAATTTTCTTCTTTCTGCCACCTTTCAATTTATGTATTTTTTTTAAACATATATTTATTGATTTTAACAATAGAACAAGAAATATACAAATATTCAATTACCAATACTTAAACTATAAACCCAGAAAAGACAAAATCAAAATAACATACACACAGGGGGAGAGAGGAAAAAAAAGAAAAAAAAAAATAGCAGCAGACCCTCAAAAGACCAACCAGCATACACATCCGTATAGCTCAACATATAACATTATAACAAGTCCTTTTTCCAGCCATCAAGTTGGATATCCTTTTTGCCCAACCAGTTGTAAAAGACAGACCAGATATTCCAAAATGTATCAAGCTTGTTCTTATTAAAATAACTAATTTTCTCAAGTGCAAGGTAAAACGTCATTTGCGTAGTCCATTGATAGATTCCACATAATGAGTCTTTCTTCCATGAGGATGCAATACAGCGTTTAGCTTCCAAAAAGGAGACATTAAGTAAGGTTCTCAAGTTGTTTGAGATAACAAAGTCATCAGGATAAATATTTAAGATACACATTTTAGGATTTAAAGGAACCTTTTTACCCATCATCTCACTTAACACATTCAATACTTCCTTCCAAAAAGCTAACACTTGAGGACATACCCACATACAATGAAATAAAGAACCTTTTTCGAAACTACATTTAATGCAAGTGTCAGGAATATTAGGATTAAAGTGATGCAATTTAACTGGAGTGATGTATTGTCTAGTCAACCATTTGTATTGTAGTAATTTGGAGTTTGTGTTGGCGGATTGTTTATGAATAGAAGTGCAGGCTCCAGACCACTCCTCACTCGACAGACTATCACCCAAATCTGTTTCCCATGCCTTTAAAATGTTGTCTGAAGATTCTTTAGATTTGTCAGCAAACAGGGAATAGAGACGAGACACCTGACCTCCATCATCTAGGTGTTTTATGATAATATCCTCTAATGAAGACAAAGAGGGTAGATCAAGATTATTTTGTTGCTTGGATAAAATGAAACTCCGGATTTGAAGATATTTATAGAAATGTTTTGTAGGAATATCATATTTGTTTTTAAGTTCCTCGAATGACATAAATACCCTCCCTGAAAAAAGATCAGAAATCTTAGCTAGCCCCTTTGCAGACCAGAGCTCGAAACCTAGGTCTGCTCTACCTGGACCAAAATCCCTGTTTCCAAAAATGGGTGAAAACTGGGATAGATATTGCTTTTCTCCCAAATGGTCAAGTACTTTTTGCCAAATAAGTATTGTATTTTTCAGAAAAGGGTTTTTTGTTTGTTTGATAAGCTTTTTCCTGTCTGATGAATATAAGTATAAGTTTATAGGAATAGAGATCAGTCGTGACTCAATTGTAACCCACGCTGGGGAATGGCTGTTAATAAAGTAAAACATAGCTGCCCTAATCTGAGCTGCCCAGAAATACCATAATAAATTTGGCAATTGTAAGCCTCCTCTGTCATAAGGCAAATATAATAGAGACAATCTCAATCTCGGACGCTTACCATTCCAAATGAAGTTGGAAAAAGCTTTATTTATCTCCTTAAAAAAGGAGGGGGGTGGGGAAAGTGGAATTGATTGAAAAAAGTATAAAAATTTTGGCAATATTGTCATTTTTATAGTATTAACACGACCAATTAAGGAAATGGGTAGTTTGGACCATCTTTCTATTGAATGTATGACTGATTCTATAAGGGGGTTATAATTAGTTGGAATAATATCGTTTATTGTAGGAGTAATTTTAACCCCTAGATAGGTAAAACCTTGTTTTGACGCTACATATGGAGTAGAAACTGGGGGATTGAGGCGTTCTTTTTCTGATAAGTACATTATTTCAGATTTAGTATTATTTATCTTATATCCTGAAAAAACTCCAAAGGACTTAATTAACTCATTTATTGTGGGCATAGTGTCCCCCAACTTAGAGCAAAACAAGATTATGTCGTCTGCATACAGGGCTATACGATGTTCTAAACTCCCTATTCGTATACCATTTATTTTATCATGTTTGCGAATTGCCATAGCTAAAGGCTCGATGGCCAGTGTGAACAACAGAGGAGAAAGGGGGCAGCCTTGCCTTGTCCCACGTTTCAGTTTGAAGGGAGATGAAGTCAGACCATTGGTCAAAATTTCCGCTTGTGGGTTTGAATATATTAACTTTACCCAGCTAAGAAATTTCCCCTTTATACCAAAACGTTCAATAACATCGAACATATATTGCCATTCTATCCTGTCAAAGGCCTTCTCTGCGTCCATTGACAGTATAGCATTGTCTGGGACTTCAGATTTCTCAAAAATTACATTAAACACCCTTCTTATGTTATGAAAACCCTGCCTTCCTTGTACAAAGCCATTTTGATCAGTGTGGACCATCATGGGTAGAAGTGGCTCCAACTTCCTGGCTAAGACTTTACACAAAATTTTAACATCATTGTTAATCAGAGAAATTGGCCTATATGAGCCACATTGAGCTGCAGGTTTACCTGGCTTCAGAAGTAGGGAAATTATAGCTGTATTAAGTAAAGGAGGTAGAGACCCTTTTTCAAAGGCTTCTTTATACATGTCAAGCATGGGAGGAATCAGTTTGGATTGAAATATTTTATATATTTCAATTGGAATTTCATCAGGCCCCGGGCTCTTCCCACCTTTCATACTTGTTATAGCCTCAGACAATAATTGCGTATCAAGCTCAAAATCAAGTGATTTTAAGGATTTGTTATCTAGACAAGTAAATTCTAATGAATCCAAGAAAGCAGTTTGTGCTTGGGGAGCTAGGTCTGAGTAGTCTGAGCTATATAGTTTGTAGTAAAAATTTGAAAACGTGTTGTTTATTTTTTTGGGGTCAGATGATAACTCCCCCTCAGCTGTTTCAATTGAGTTTATTGCTTTATCTGATTGTTCCTGTTTAATACGCCAAGCCAACAATTTGCTGGCCTTTTCACCTTGTTCAAAATATGACTGTTTCAATTTCATTAAACTTTTAATTGCCTTATTTGTAGATAGCACGTTGTATTTAGCTCTTAACCTAAGAAGTTCTGTATTTAGTTGGGTTGAAGGATTATTAAATAGTTGTATTTCAATGCTTTTAATAGATTTTTCAAGTTGTTCCAATTCTTGTTTATTAATTTTATGCTTGAAGCTGGTAAAACTAATCATTTGGCCTCTTAAATATGCCTTAAAGGCCTCCCATCTCACAGTTGCTGAGGTTTGGTGAGTGTTCAATTCAAAATACACATCTATTTTTGTTCCAATAAAATTAATGAAATCTGGGTCCCTAAGCCAAATTGATTGTAAACGCCACTTTGGTGAAAAGGAAAGAGTAGGAACCTTAAGGTAGAATGAGATCGGAGCATGATCAGATATTACTATACTATCATACCAACTGGTTGTAATGTGTGAGACCAAATCAGCTGAGACTAGAAAGTAATCGATTCTTGAAAATGTTTGACATGTACAGGAATAGCATGAGAAAGACGACTGATTAGGATGCATATTTCTCCATATATCAACCAAATTGAGATCTTTCATGTAATTAAGTAATTCTTTCCTTGTTTGAGCATGAGAGGTGTCTTTGCCTGTAGATCTATCTAACGTTGGCATGAGCGTACAGTTGAAATCACCTCCAACGATGTACCCTCCAGGCAACGAAGCTACAGATAGAAACAGGTGTCATGCCATCTTCTGATGGCATGACAAA
This sequence comes from Garcialebias charrua, assembly GCA_038048925.1. Taxonomy (NCBI): domain Eukaryota; kingdom Metazoa; phylum Chordata; class Actinopteri; order Cyprinodontiformes; family Rivulidae; genus Garcialebias; species Garcialebias charrua. The sequence goes on along the minus strand of JBBPBX010017123.1, from coordinate 38,982 downwards.
TGACATTATTTCTAGCAGGAAAACAGTTTGTATGTTTGACTTGTACTATAAAAGTTTTCTGGATGTTCAAAGGTAATGCATTTTGGTGAGCCTTATACATAACTAATAAAATTCTGTAATCAATCAAGTCGTGAAATTTCAATAATTTTAGTTTACAAAATAATACATTAGATGGATGATGGCTATGTTTTCGAGTGATAACTCTTATTGCTCTTTTCTGTAAAACAACAACAGGATTTGTAGTTGTCTTATATGCCTTCCCCCATACCTCAATACAATAGACCAAGTGTGGGACAATTAATGTATTATACAACATATACCAAGCTTTATCATTGAACAAGTCCCTGACTGTATACAGCAATGCAATAGATTTAGCTAATTTTGTTCTTAAATAATTTATGTGAGGTTTCCATGTTAGTTTCTCATCAATAACAACACCCAAAAACTTCACCTCACTGACTCTACTAATCTCCACACCATCAACTCTAAACTGGACATTAACAGTTTCTTGTCTATTTGTAAATATCATGTAATTAGTTTTATCTAAATTTAATGATAATTCATTCATTTTAAACCAATTTTGTATTTTTACAAATTCTGCTTGCACCTTCTCCAATATTAATTCTATGTCCCAACCTGAACACAAATGTGTTGTATCATCTGCAAATAATATACATTTAAGGAGCCCTGACACATTTACCAAGTCATTCACATACAAGATAAACAATTTATGTCCCAGTACAGAGCCCTGAGGAACTCCGCATGTAATTTCACAGAGCCCAGATTTTACACCATGTACATGTACAAACTGTTACCTATTTTCCAAATAACTAGATATCCATTTCAGTGCTTGTCCTCTAATGCCATATTTATTTAGTTTTTCAAGGAGAATGATGTGATCAATCGTATCAAATGCTTTCTTCAAATCAACAAAAACGCTAACACAATATTGTTTTTGATCAACGGCAGTATTTATTTGCTCCATCAGTTCCATAAGAGCCATTGATGTAGAATTTTCAGCTCTAAATCCATATTGACTGCTGCTTAAAAGCTTATATTTGTCGATAAATTGATCCAATCTGATAACAAATAACTTTTTCAAAATTTTCGAGAACTGTGGCAACAAGGATATTGGTATGTAATTATTAAATATACATTTCTCAACATTTTTGTAAATGGGAATGACCTTTGCTATTTTCATATTGTCTAGGAATATTCCTGTTGAAAATGATAAATTACAAATATATGCAAACGGCTCCACAACATAACCCAATATCTCCTTAAAAAAACTCATGTCCATATCTACACAATCTCTTGACATTTTACATGCAAATTTTTTAACAATGCTAATTATTTCTTCCTCGTCAGTTTCACCAAGAAAGATGCTGTTTGCACAACCCTTAATCGTTCGAGTCGAGTCATTATCAGCTTTAGGTATTTGAGCAACAATATTTGGACCAACATTAACATAGTAATGATTAAATTATTTTGCTATTTCACTGTTATCATAAAGCTCCGTATCAATGGCCCTCATGCAAGAACCGTTCGTACGCACAGATTTGTTCTTAAATTGTGCGTACGAGTGATTTAGGAGCATTTGTGGCATTCAACAATGTTTTCGTATTCTAAGATTTTTTCAGATACGAACAAAATTTACGAGTGGTCCAGACCTGTCGTATATTTTACGAGCAGCCAGTCTGCTGTTATCCAGACGGATTTTCTTCACTAATAACTTTATATTTCGTTATTCAGAAAATATTTTGAGTCTAAAGAAATCACGCACCATAATTATTTTTGACAATAGGTTATTCTGTTTGAATTAGAATTATAATTTTAAATGTAATAATGACTAACGGATTAAAATATTTAAATTAAAATCAATTTGTTATCAATGCCGTTTTCTAACACTACAATATTAATATGAAGATCTCAAACTAAAACCAACTTAAATTATGAATTGATTTAAGTTTAATTTGTCTCGGTAACACAGACTTTTCCTTGACCTCCTCCTGTTGCAGTCATAGAGCACCGATAGCTCAATGAGAAGAGCGTTGGCTCGCCGTTCCGAACCTTATGGGTTCAATTCCCACATGGGACGTTTTTTTTCTTTTTAAATTCATTCCAGATTTAAAAAACACAAGAAAACTATTTACAATACAACAAGAAATAAAGCATAAAGTCTTTTTAATCTGGAATGAATAAATAATCTAAAGAAAGAAGGAAAAAAAATAGTCATACCTTGTGGGAATCGAACCCACGAGGTCTAGATAAGGTTAGGAGCAGCTAACGGCACTATGCGTTCCCAGTTGCGCCACCAGGACATGTGTATATTTTAAGGTCCACATTTATTATAAACAAACATTCTTTGGCTTTAGCTGGTCCTTTAATCCCATGAGTGACGCTGCTAAAAAGGACAGATTTTCTTTTCTCGATCTCGGAGAGCAGAACTTCAATCTCCGCACCCGTAAAGTTCTTTTTACTTTTCGCTGTCATTTTTATGAACGGACACTTCCTGCTCTCTGAGGCACGAAACGTAGCCTTATTTGGTGTTTTGAGGGGTGGGAATTATGTAAATAACCTCTCCGCGTGCAAGCGCAGGTGGATAGAACAGGTGGAATTCATTATATGTACGCAGCTCATTTACACACATTTCCTGAGGATAGAAGAGTTTGTTGAATCTGACGTGGCATGTTCGTACGAACGCTTCGTACGAACAAAAGTAAGAGAAATTTAGGATAAAAATATGAACATGTTCTTGCATGAGGCCCATTCTTTACAAAATATTTTGAAATACCTGATCGTATCATGTTTTTTTTTTAATTATTCATTATTCCCCATGTTCCTTTTGTATTACCATTATTTTCACTTAAAAAATCACTATAGTATGTCTTCTTATGTTTTCTTATAACCCCCACCAATTTGTTTTTATATTTCTTGTATTTGTCTTCTGCTCCTTTTGTTCTCACCTTCAAGAAAGATGAATACAAATCATTCTTTTTTTACAGGCATTTCTTAACCCATTTGTCATCCATGGTTTTTCAACATTTCTTTTTGAGTAGTTGTTTTTCACACAATTTCTTTCATACAGAGACCCCAAAATATTCATTAACACATCATATGCTCTGTTCACATCTTTTACATACACATTTTTCCAATTTTGTTATTTTACATCATCTTTTAGTTTTTCCAAAGCTCTTTTTGATGTGTCTATCCTTTTCCCATCAACTGTACCTGCTATATCACTGCACAGATAAGTTTTACAAATAACAAAAATTGGCAAATGATCACTTATGTCAGTCATAAATATTCCACTCAACAATTCTACATTTCTTATGTTGGTGAAAATTTTGTCAATAACTGTTGTGCTATGGGCTGTTATTCTTGTCGGTCTAAATATTAGTGGATAAAGATTCAAGCTGTACATTGTGTCCTTAAACAAGCCAATGTTATTTGATTCAGACTGATTACCCAAATCAATGTTAAAGTCCCCACACAAAAAGATTGGCCCTCATGCACGAAAATGTTCCTATTCTTATCCTAAATTTCTACTACTTTTGTTCGTACGAAGCGTTCGTACGAACATGCCACGTCAGAACCAACAAAGTCTTCTATCCACAGGAAAAGCGTGTAAACGGGCTGCTTAAAGGTGATGAATTCCACCTGCTCTACTCACCTGCGCGTGCTCGCGGGAAGGTAATTTACATACTTTCCACCCCTCAAAACACCATATAAGGCCACGCTTCCTGCCTTCTGACAGCAGGAAGTGTCCATTCATTCAATCTCAAAGGAGAACTTCACGCGTTCGGAGTTCTGCTCTCAGTGGCGCTGTGGCTACCCCCCCCCCCCCCGCAGGTGTCGGATGGTCAAATATCTCTAATTTTAGTGTACTGTGTTACATTTAGTTTCACTTATTCAGAAGAGCGCACCGCTGCCCCCCCACCCCCCCCCCGCAAGTGTCGGATGTGTTTTTGAACAGAGGCATTTTAAAATGTCTCGAAACTACAGTTAACCTCATATTAATATTGTAGTGCATAACTGTGTGTCCCGTGGGTCGTACAGTATCAGAAATCAAGAATAAATGGTTTGATCTGAAAATGGCTTCAAACAAACGTCTCGCCGCAGCACGACAGGTGGACAGTCTGCGAGATGGAGCAGACTTACTGCAAGACGCGCGATGATCCACACTCAGATGACAGTGCGCCCGCAGTCAACAGGCAGCTTAAATAAAAAATGACATGAAACGAATGAATAAGCTGGTTTCGCTTTGTTCTCCCCTCTCTCTGCGGTGCTGTGTGTGTGTGTGTGTGTGTGCGTGTGTGTGTGTCTGCTCGACAGTCGCGCGGCGTGGGGGGGGGCATGCCGACACTGGCGCGGGGGGACCCCGTGCCCACTGTTGGCACGGGGTGGGGGGGCGTGTGCCACACCACGCGCGGGGGCGCACGGTGGTCGAGTGGGGCGCGGGGGGGGGGTTTGAAGCCGCTTTCTTTTAATTTAACAAATTTGTGTCGTTGCATTTAATTCTTTTTAAACTCAGAATATTTTCTAAATAACGAAATATAAGTGATTAGTGATGGAAATCCATCTGGATAACGGCGGACCGACTGCTCGTAAAATATACGACAGGTCCAGACCACACGTACATTTTGTTCGTATCTGAAAAAAATCTTAGGATACGAAAACATTGTTGGATGCCACAAATGATCCTTAATCGCTCGTACGCACAGGATAAGCACATATCTGTGCGTACGAACGGTTTGTGCATGAGGCCCATTGTTTTATTGAAGCTCATTTCAAGGAGCTCCATAATTTTATCAGAAAATAATTCTATACTTGAACTTGGTGACCGATACACGCAACTTACTATTATGTGTTTTGAGCTGTGATTTAATATTTCAACTGTAATTGTTTCCATAACATTATCAATAACTGCTGACATTTTATTATTTATTTTGCATTTTATTTCATTAGTAATAAATAAACCAACTCCTACACCTCGTTTATTGCTTCTAATTGTATAATGCAGTGTATACCCTTCAATGTAAAAGTTATCTGTGCGCTCATCACTGAGCCATGTTTCTGAGACTGCTATTATATTAATTCTATTGTTTAATTAGCTTAAATAATCTATTATTTTGAAAAACTAGCACTCATACTTCTGCAATTAATGTGAATGATTGAAAAATCTTTACTTGCTATTTTAATGTCATTAAATTGCTTTTCGTTATAATGGTCACTGTCGTTGATTACTGGAAAAAAATTGAATCAATCATATCATCTACATTGTATATTTTATTCTCTGAATCTTCATAGGTCATCATATGCTGGTATGTCTATTTGTCCATATAATTTAATTGTCATGTACCGATTAAAGTAAAAGAAATAAAAAATAAAAATAAAACAACTGAAAAAATTACTTGTACTTTTCCAGTTCATTGATCTCTCAGATGACCAAGACTTTGGCTTGTTCTGGAGTTCCATTGCATTTTATATATACCTTGCAATCAGATGTCCACGTTGACTGTATCTTTTTCTGCTTTCTTAATAATCTTGCCTGTCTCGAAATTTATGCATTTTTGTTTGTTAGATGTTCATTTACATAAACATTTGTTCCTTTTAACTTTCGGCCCTGTTTGAGTACTGTAGTTGTTTCTTTTGTTTTCTGTTCATAAATCGAACAATAATTGCAGATTTATCATTTTTGTTTTGTTTTTTTAGTTAAAGGTTTAAAGATAATAGTTAAGACGAAGGAGGAAATATAATAATAATAATAATAATCCTTTTATTTAAAAGCGCCTTTCAGGACACCCAAGGACACTTAACAAACCAATACAGTGTAATACAGATCAAACATTATCAGTGACAAATTGAAATATAAAATACATAAAGATTATAAAATGCAAAATAATAAAAATACATTTAGTAAAGTTAATGATAAGCTAGTCTAAAGAGATGTGTTTTCAGGGCTGTCTTGAACAGAGAAAGGGAGGTGGTGTTTCGAAGGTCTGGTGGTAGAGCGTTCCAGAGGTGAGGGGCAGAGCAGGTGAAGGCCCTGCTCCCCATGGTGGAGAGGCGGGCAGAGGGTACATGGAGATGTAGCGAAGAGGAGGATCTGAGAGAGCGTGATGGGATGGAGATTTGTAGGAGGTCAGATAGATAAGGAGGGGCAAGGTTGTGGATAGCTTTGAACGTGAGAAGTAGAATTTTGAAGATGATGCGTGATTTAACCGGGAGCCAGTGGAGCTGCTGCAGGACAGGAGTGATGTGGTTATAGTAGGAGGTTTGAGTGATGACACGGGCAGCTGAGTTCTGGACCATAAATATGAGAGGGTAGTTATCTTGAAATGAGTTAACCAGGAATGACACACTCTCCGGCCGATCTCAGCTACACGTTGGTACACTTGGCAAAGCATCTGAGGACTTTGTTACCTCGTGAAGATGGTCAGTCCCCCTTGGTCCAGTTGGTCAGTCCATTTACCGTTTTCAGCGTCTCCAGACGTCTGCCTCAACTCGGACAGCAGTAACGGCATTTCCTGGTTTGATTTTTTCAGAATAAAACTTTCCTTGGGAGGAAAATTCATTCAAGTGGAGCTTTTTAGATCGAGACAGACTTATAGCCAGCAATGCTATGAGTCCGTAGCTGATGACGTGTCATTGGCGTTTTGACCGACGTTCAAATCAGCTCTTTTGAGAACATCACAGTTCAATATTCCCCAGCAGACCGAAGAAAGAAGCAGGAAGTTAGAGCTTTTACTGAGAGCTTGACCCAGAAACTTAGTCCTTCCCGATTGACTAGTAGCACCGGAAGGAGGAGTGAAAATGACATCAGAGGAAGAGTTCAAGAGGTTAGATCATGTCAGAAAAGGAAGAATAGAAGTGTTAGTTTTTTGACGCCAGCTTTTACGATAAAACTGATAAAAAAAACTGTCTTAACACTTTAAAACACACACTGTTGACCTGTCACTGTGATTAAAGCAACGCCATTCAATTATCAACATTTGAAACTGATGACAATAACATAACAGTAGATTATTCTTCTGATTATTAATTAGGACAGGACTAAAGAGTTGATGTGATTATTGTCCTGAACTCAAACTAAAATGATATAAACAGTGTCACTGTATCTTCACATGCAGGTTTCAGAAAAAAAAGCATCATACATTTATATTAAGAGAATGTTCAGCTTGAATTAAACAGTTTGAATTAAACAAAGTCTTTGAATATCAAACACTGATTTCAATAATGCTCACTTAACACAAGGTTATTAATTTGATATATTTGAATTAACACAAAGTAAAAGGATAACAGAGTCTCTTGTGATTTAATTTGTGTCTTAAATCAAATTAATAAAATAAAATGGTGTTAATGTCCGTTCCACTGAGAGGATCAATAAAAAAAAATTTTAGAGATGAAGGTTGTATCACTACAATGATATCACTGGAAATTCAGTTTAAAATCTAAAAAATAAATCCCTCTTGCTGTGTAACATGTTTTTTCATGCTGGTGCTTTCACACTCCCCATTTTCCTGGACAGTTGACCCAAAGTACTGGTACTTTACCATTTTCTGCATTTTCCTGGATCTCAAAGTGCGTGAAGTCCTGCACCTTTGTGACCTCTGCTCCTTGTAGCCTCACTGTTCCTCTGGCCTCCCTCTCATTCACACACATGTACTCTGTCTTACTATGGCTGACTTTCATTTCTCTTCTTTCAAGTGCATACCTCCACCTCTCCAAGTTCTCTTCCACCTTTGCTACTTCCTGGTCCACAGACTAAAGAAGTCTTTCAGATGAAAGACGAAACGTTTCTACTTTTTTTGTTGTTGTATGTTTTGTTTTGTTTTTTGTATGTCCACAGGACCAGACTTAACTATTTTTAGATTCCCGGTCCATAGTTTCTATGGCCTCTACTTTCATTTCTCTTTCATTTTCTTCAGTCACTCAGAGTCTTCATTGTATACAATAAACTTTATTGTACTTGAGGCTGAGAAATTCTGGTGATACAGCAGCTTGTGAACAGACAATGGAAAAACCACAAACATACACACTGGAAATACAAAGTATATGTAGGATGTAAATATGTATAGAATATAAACTAAGAATTAAACAGTATGATGGGCTCAGGGCAGGAAGGGTTTCCTAAACTGGTCAGTACAGCTGCAGATTATCAGGCATCCTGTGGTAGTTTGCAGTCTCTGTTCCAGAAACATGAACATAAGTTTTGTCTTGCACAATGTCTCCAGTCATCCAGTCAGTCCAAAGGTATTCTGCTGGGCTGCTGATAATGTAGGGGAGGGAGAAGCAGATTTTCATCTGAGGGGTTAAAAGATAAGATTTAAACCTCATTCTGTTTTACTTCTCAGAATTATAACTTCAGAGATTCCACAACAATTTAGAAGTTAATATTCTCATACCTAGCAATCACAACCGGATACTTGACACTGCATCAGTTTCATTCTCTGGTTGTTGCTCAAGTCAGAATCCAGCTTAACGAAGTCGCACAGTGAGATATGCACTTTCTCATCTTGCAGTTTCCCTACAGTTAAAGTACAGAATCAGCAATGAGTTGATGAAATAACTGATGTGAACAATTCAGTAATATTGGTGCATTTTACTCCAAATTTATACCTGTGATGAGATACAGTTTGTATGTAGTGTCCAGAGTGGCTCCACAAGATGCAGAGGAGGAAGGAGTGTAGACAGCATCAATCATCAAATTTTTGCCTTTGTACACCTGAATCAAAAACAACCCAAAAGGTGATATACAAGTTAATAAACCAATAGAATAACAACAGTACTGTATGCCAATCTCCCACATTGCAGAGATATGAATAGGTAATGTGTAGTTTTCAAGATGAGAGTTTTTTTAAGGACTTGTTTTTGACATGGCAATTCAATTTTTGATTTGAATCTTTTTATGTCTATATGTAGCCACACACCAAAATGGAAGGCAATACTTAAGTTATTTTTCAAATTCTGGATCAAAACACAGACAGAATAACAGATGAAGAGCATTTCCAATTCCCCTCATTGCTCCTCAACAGGACCACTTCACCCAGTACCATAAGCGTTTGGACGTCATATTTCATGGATGCATTTTCAGAGTTGCCTGTCCCAGTTTCAAGCACCCGACTTCCAGTGACTGTTGCGCTGAAAACTACAAAAAAAACAAAAAAAACATACATAAATATATAATAATAATAATAATAATAATAATAATAATAATAATAATAATAATAATAATAATAATAATAATAATAATAATAATAATAATAATACTTTATTTATAGAGCCCTTTAAAACAACCACAGCTGCAACAAAGTGCTGTACATAAAATCAAGAACATTTAAACACATAAAAATAAAACAGTTGTTAAAACATTAAGATCAATAAAAACAATAAAAACAGTGCAGAACAAAATCAGTCTGTGCTAAAAGCCAGTGAGTAAAAATGTGTTTTTAAAAGAGTTTTAAAACTGGACAGTGAAGGAGCTTGTCTGACGGGAAGAGGGAGATCGTTCCACAGTTTTGGAGCAGCAACAGAAAAAGCTCTGTCCCCTCTGAGCCTCCGTTTGGACCTCGGCACCTCCAGAAGCAGCTGATCAGCTGATCTGAGGCACCGAGCAGGAGAGTATGGGTGAAGCAGCTCAGAGAGGTAGGATGGAGCAAGACCATTTAAACTCTTAAAAACAAATAAAAGAATCTTAAAATGAACTCTAAAATGAACAGGCAGCCAGTGGAGTGAAGCCAGAGTGGCCAGAGTGTATATATATATATACAGTATACAGTATACATTAATATAAACAGCATACAGTAGTGTTAGCGTGCTAGAGTTGAGCGCAGAAACATATTTCCAAAGATCATATTTTAAAGGCTTGCATGTGCCAGGAAGATGGAAGCAGCAACAGTTTCAGCAGCTGCAGCTAAATAATGTGTGTTGTCCATTTCTAGGGTCAACATTAGATAATTGAATTCAGGACTCTGACAAGCTGATATAAAAATCCCCACTTGGCCTTTAGGCTCCTCATTCAGTCGGCCTCTGGATATAGGCGGTGACATGCAAACAACCACTTTTACATTTTGAGAGTAGATGTTCAGGTGTATCTCAAAGCTTGACCTTTCACCCTTCCAGAAGTTTTTTACAACTTTCAGTTCAGTTATAATAATAATAATGTCTTTGTCTGTCATCTGTGTATATATGTTTCCCATACACAGACAAAATTTGTCTCTGCATTTAACCCAACCACCACCAGGTGGTGCAGTGAGCAGCCAGAAAGCACCCGGGGAGCTGGAGAATTAGGTGTGCACTCATAGACACCCCAAGGTGTGTAGTGGCCGGGGCGCGAACCCGCGTCCTTCGGGTCCAAAGTCAAAAGTCCTGCCACTACACCATCGTTATTGCCCTTCAAGGTAGCAACTTGTAAGGGACTGTTTACAGTTTTTATATTTACTGATAAATATTATTTGCATTTACTTGCAGATCAATCATCTTGTGTTGTATAAAACAACAATTGATACAGTTCACTGATAAAACATTGTCCTTTTTATTAAAAGCTGGATTCTAGCTCAAAGTCTCCTCGAGACAATTCTGAGTTGCCAAAGATGCAAACTATACAACTCATTCATGTTTTCTAAATGGCAATTGGTTCAAAACAGGGTGAATGTGTTCAGAACTAAAAGTTTATATTTTCTGCATGTGATAATACATTAAAATTACAGTAAACCTGTTAAACATGGCTGTACAATCTATTAAAAGGAAAATTAGAGCAGCTGTTGTGAACCACTGCACATATTCATTTATTTCCTGCAAATGAGGTATAGAGGGAATTTGTTTTTCCTGCTAGCTGGGTTTGCACAACTTGCAATGCTGCATTTTATCTTTATTCAGGTTTAATCAGACCTTTGTCAAAGAGGTCAGATATTCCACGTTATTGGTTTAACAAATTAAAAAACCTTTGCAATTACTGAAAAACTATAGGAACCCTACAGTTTACTCATAAACTCCACTTCAACTTTGACCTCATACTGTATCTTGACTTTCAAATTATGATGAAACATCTGTACATAAAAAAATCTTATCTTATGACTCTAACAAGAAATAAAAAAATTAAGTTGACAATTTACATGATGTTTCAGAACTCCAGATAACATGGTTCCAACTCTATCTGAGCATTTAAGCAATTCTAGAAATTCAGCCAAGGATGTCCTACAAGATCATTTCTACACATACAAGTCCACCCAGAACCTGTTTCAGAAGGCATCTTTACATGATGTGTATCAAGACTTAAAGGTCCACCGACATGATTTTTTTACTATTCATAAAATTGCTCAAAATATATATATATTTTATCATTTAAATATGTTCCTTTATGCAAACAAAATGATAAATCACTTTAATTTTGCTTTAAAAGTGATTTTGAACTTCAAGCCGTGTTTAATCATGGGAAATCTGATTACACCCGAACGCACCATCTGTGATGTCACACCGGGCAGAGCTCTGGGCTTGTCACAGTGCGCAGGTATGAGCAGCTCGACATGAAAGTAAGTCTGATACAGCATCAGACCTAAATTAGATCCTGTTGTTTCTTGTTCCATCACCCAAACTATTTTCTGCTTCCCAAAATGAAGACAAATAGCTCAAATCTTCACATAGATTGCTAAATTCATCGGGTTTTAAATGGTCCGCTATTAAAGAGACCAGAGCCTCTGCCCAGTGTTACATCACAGATGGTGCGTTCGTGTGTAATTGGATTTCCCATGATTAAACACGGCTTGAAGTTCAAAATCACTTTTAAAGCAAAATTAAAGTGATTTAGCATTTTGTTTACAAAAATGAACATATTTAAATGATAAAAGATATATATTTTGAGCAATTTTATGAAAATTGAAAAATCATGTCATTGGGTCTTTAAAGCATAGTAAGATGGAGAGTTAGAGGGATGTAATAATAAAATATTTGTTCATTAGTTAATCCAATTAAATTTAAAAAGAAAGAGTAAATTCATTGCCATGTGGTAGTTAATAATTATTATTAAATTTACCTATTTCACCCCCAATCTAAAACCTTTGGTTTGCAAAGTTCTCCCTAAAAGCAAAACCCATGCTTCTACCATTTTAAATCACAAGACATCCCCCAACAATGTTTTGTTGGATATACCAGTCACATTTCCTCATGAGTAAAGTTAAGTAAAAAGTATTTTCTTTACCCTGATGCATGCTCAATAATCCAGGTAGAAACATCTAAAAAAGCTAAGTCTGGTCCTCTGGACATTCAAAAAACAAAACAAAACAAAGCAAACAAATTGTAGAAACTTTTCGTCTTTCGTCATCGTCTTCAGGAGGAAGTCTTTCGGACGAACAGAGTTTTGTAAAAAGTTAAAGCATAAAATTATTTTTATTATAAATAAGTTATAAGTACATTTTTCTTGTTAACCTCCACATATACTAGTGGGCTGAATATCAAGACAATCTTTACATCCCTCAAATAAACGGTAATTTTCACCTTTAAAAACAAGTAAATGTGTATTTTTTTCTCCTGGAGGGAACACTGAAAATGGTTATTTTGTGATGCAAACATTATGTAAAGACTGGACATTTTTTAATGTGTATCATTCTTAGGATTAAACATTGTTAGCCTAAATAATTCAGATATAGTAAGCTAAGTCTTTTGTTGACAGGATATCAATTTACCTACTCTACAGAAATGGAGGGAAGTAAAATAAACTATATCCTCTTTTAATAATAAAAATAAAAATGGGGTATTTTTACCTGAATCAAACAAAAAACAAACAAACAAAGAAAAAAAGTCATTCAGACTGATTCCTTCTAAAGGAGTTAAACTTACCAACATCTGAGTTGCAGAAAGCCTCCTTAAGCTCGACAGGGTGACAATTGCAGTCTCCTGCAACATTTTCCACTCGCCAAAGAAACAGGATGGTCAGTGAGAAGAAACAGCTTTTCATCATCAGAGTCATCATTGGATGCTGAAGTAGGAGCCAGTTGTCACAATGTGAGACAGTCGAAAGGGAAGAGTTTGCGCTTCCTTGGATCTGTTCCCCTCTCAGGAGAACACCAGCTTTTATCCCCATCAGAACACATCAGGCCACACCCCCTGATAGTCATCAGAATCCACCCTTCTTGTGGAGAGGCAGAGGTATTGTTAGGTCAGGACCTCCAAAACTTTCACAAGCAACAGCAGACTTGGTCACTCTGTCACATGAAGGGAGGGACAACTGGTTTTAGATTGCAAAAATCCCTGGAGGCTGCATGCAGGTCAGCAGTCTGAGTCACAGGGACGGTTTTCTCCGTTTACAACTGACCTGCGTCCAGATTTGGTGGTGATAAGAAACTTGCAGGCATCTCATATCCTTGTGGCGAACAGAGTGACATTTATTTATTATCCTTTATTTATCCAAGAAAATCCCACTGAGATCACAGATCTCTTTTACAAGGGAGGCCTGGTCCTGAAGGCAGCCTAGCATGTATGTTATTATTATTATTATTATTATTTTTTATAAAATTTATTCATTTTAAAATACAACACAAAAAAACAATCACAAATGTGAGTATACAATTGTAAGAAATAAAATGAAGGGTGGCAGAATGAAGAAAACATCTTATTATATCTGCCCCCTTTTACTACAGTCAACTCAAACAAAAAAATCATCAACAAATTACATAATAAAAATAACTCATAATCGTGATCATCAAATTACAAACTAACATACAAAAAACCAATTTATATATATCCCTGTAATAATTTTGTTTTGATTAATTTCTTAAATATAAATAATGAAGTGGCATTTTTAATGTCAGTATCCAAAACATTCCACAAACCAATTCCCTGAATGGAGGTTGACCGACCCCTCGAACTGGTTCTATATTTAGGTTTAACAAAAACATCTACTCCCTTTAGATTATAACAGCTTTTACGTTTAACAAAAAGTATTTGGATATTAAATGGTAATTCTTCTTTATGAGCTCTATACATGACTGACAGAATATTGTAATCCACCAAGTCACTGAATTTTTACAACTTCAATTGGTGAAACAGTGTTCTAGATGGGTGACAATAACTTTTTCTGGTAATTATTCTTATAGCTCTATTCTGTAACAAAAAAACAGGTTCAGTGAAAGATTTTTTCATTCATTCATTCAACCTTTATTTATACAGGCTAGCCTCGTTGAGTCACGGGGACTCATTTACAAGAGGGACCTGTCTCACTCACACCAAACAACCATCCACTCTCACACTCACACCTAGGGTCAATTTAGAGTCACCAATCAGCCTAACAAGCATGTTTTTTGGTCTGTGGGAGGAAACCGGAGTACCCGGAGGAAACCCACGCATGCACGGGGAGAACATGCAAACTCCACCCAGAAAGGCCCCGGACCGGGATTTGAACCGGCAACCTTCTCGCTGAGAGGCAGCAGCTCTACCAGTTGTGCCAACGTGCTGCCCAAGGCTTTACCCCAGATGTCAATACAATAAATCATGTGTGGAACGACATTTGTGTTGTACAACAAGTACAGAGCTTTATCATTTAACAGGTTCCTGACTTTGTATAGAACAGCAATGGATCTCGCTACCCTTGTTTTTACTGAATTTATATGATGTTTCCAAGTCAGAAATTTCACTTCACTAACACGACAGATCTCAACACCGTCAATCAGAAATGGAATATCAACAGTTTTTTTAACCAAATTTCATATATTTAGTTTTATCTAAATTAAATGACAATTTATTTAGATTAAACCAATTTTGTATTTTTGCTAATTCTATCTTCATAAACTCAAAGATCTGTGTAATATCATGACCAAAACAAAAAAAGTTGTATCATCAGCAAAAAGGATACATTTGAGAAGTACTGACACCTCGACAAAGTCATTAACATACAGAATAAATAACTTAGGTCCGATGATAGAGCCCTGAGGGACTCCACGTGTAACATTACAGAGGCTGGAGCTTGCATCATTTATTTGCACCAATTTTTTCCTGTTACTGAGATAACTAGTTACCCACTGCAATGCTGGTCCTCTTACACCATATTTACTCAACTTGTCCATGAGAATGGTATGATCCACGGTATCAAAGGCCTTTTTCAGATCAACAAAAATCCCAAGACAATATTGTATTTGATCAACAGCTGTAGTAATCTGTTCAACTAATTCCATTATAGCATTTGATGTAGAAGTCTTTGCTCTGAAACCATACTGACTGTTACTTAAAATGTTATGTTTATCAATGAATTGGTTTAATCTAGTTAAAAATAAGTTTTCTAAGATTTTTGAAAACTGTGGTAGTAAGGATATTGGTCTGTAGTTGTTAAATAGGCTTTTATCACCATCCTTAAAATGGTCTTTAAAATTTTATTGATATGTGGGAGGAAATCTGAGTACCCAGAGAACACCCACAAAGAAAAGTACCCAAGCATTAAAAAAGAACTTACAAACTGCCCACAGAAAAACCCCGGGTCCAACCGGGGATTGAACCCAGGACCTTCTTGCTGTGAGGAAACAGTGCTAATCACTGAACTGTCGTGATGCCACATTCAACTGCTCTTTACTGCCTAAACAAACAAAATTATACTTCATCCACAGTTTAGAAGTTAATATTTTCCATACCTAGCAGACAGTCTCTCTCAGAGCAATGAATCAGATTCATCCTTTGGGCATCAGTCAAGTCATCCTACAGCACATGGAAGTCACACATTAAGATTTGCACTTCCCCATCTTCTCCAAGCCTGCCTACAGTTAGTGTAGAAGCAGAAGTTAGTTATTGGAATAACTGATGTGAAAAATATGTGATGTTTGTACATTAAACCCCAAATTCCATTTTAACCCCCTTCATCCAATACCATTGAGAAAATACTGTTTTCCTCCAGTTTCCAGAGTGGTTCCACCCTCTCCAATGGAAGAAGTGTAGACAGCATCAAAATTCCTACTAAGGCATTTGAACACTTGAGTTGAACCCAAAAAAAAAAAAAAACACTTATGGTACATCCAGACCGAACGCGATTTCAACTGCAAAAAAGCTCTACACGCACGCAAGTGGACGCAGAGAGACCCAGTGGTTTCCAGACCGGAACGTGAAGCGGCCACGGCGTGGGCGGGGTGTGGGAGGAGCGTCTTGATTCTCTTTCCGGTCTGACGTTTTGTTGTTGTCTGTTTTCAAAATGGAAGATGATGATGACGATGTGGTGACAATTGCCTTAATATATTTACTAGTAGCACGCAGAAGACGTGCAAGGCGCCGTGTCTGGGTTCACGAAACTATTCAGAGGCGTTTGGACTTTGGTGAGTTTCACCGTTTAATCCAGGAGCTGCGCATGGACGAGCAGCGCTTTCAGCGGTACTTCCGTCTGACCTGTGCCCAGTTTGACGACCTGCTGTCTCGTGTTGGTGCCCGCATCACCTACCAGGACACCAACTACAGGCGCGCGATTCCTGCAGAAGAACGCTTGGCCATCTGTCTCCGGTTGGTTATTTGTGACAACAGATAAATAGCGCGAATGTCTGTCTGTCTGTCTGTCTTATATAAATAAATAAATAAATAAATAAATATATATATATATATATATATATATATATATATATATATATATATATACATATAACTATATATACATACATATTCTTTGTATATAAGCTGTTGTATATAAGTACATTGGATATTTACACTGTATTGTGTCTATTTGAGTGATGTTTGCCACACATAATAATGTGTGTATACATATAGAGGTGTGTGTGTGTAGGTTCTATTATGTGCATTACACATGTTGTACGTTGAGGTGTGTGTGTGTGTGTAGTTCTATTATGTGCATTACACATGCTGTAAGTTGAGGTGTGTGTGTGTGTGTGTGTAGTTCTATTATGTGCATTACACATGCTGTAAGTTGAGGTGTGTGTGTGTTTCGGTTCTATTATGTGCATTAAACATCTTTTACGTTTAATGTTATATATGTAATTTTAATGACTCTTTCTCTGTGCAGGTTTTTTGCAACCGGCGACTCCTACAGGACCATAGCAAGCAGCTTTCGTGTGGGAATTTCCACTGTCGCCACCATTGTTCCTGATGTGGCGGTCGCTATCTGGGACTGTCTAGTGGAGGAGTTCATGGCTGTACCTACAGTGGATGACTGGAGGTCCATTTCAAAGGATTTTGAGGAGAAATGGAACTTCCCTCTGTGCTGCGGTGCTTTGGATGGGAAACATGTCAGGCTGAAAGCACCTCGCATTTCAGGTTCAATGTTTTTTAATTACAAAGGATCCCACTCATTGGTTCTTCTAGCTGTCGTTGATGCAAAATACAGGTTCCGTATCATTGATGTTGGGGGGTATGGAAGAACCAGTGACGGCGGGATCTTGGCCAACTCCATCTTTGGTCAGGCTCTGCGTGATGGCACACTCAATCTGCCACCGGACCAGCACCTCCCTGGCGCTGGGGACAGAGCACCCCAGCCCCACGTCATCGTGGCAGATGAGGCTTTCCCGTTGCGCAGAAATCTAATGCGGCCCTTCCCAGGACGTGGGGAACTGACCAGAGAGAAACGTGTTTTCAACTATCGACTTTCACGGGCACGGTTGGTGGTTGAGGATGCATTTGGGATCTGGTCTAGTCAGTGGCGTATGTTTCGCCGTGACCTTGAAATCTCCCCTGAGGTTGTGGAGAAGTGTGTTAAAGCCACTTGTGTTCTCCACAATTTAATCCGGGATGACGACATACCAGCACACCTTGGCACAGAAGAGCCCCTTCCCGGTGTTCAGAAAATGGGAACAAACTTTGCATCAAGAGAGGCAATGGACACCAGAGGGGCATTCATGAGATACTTCTCCGAAGAAGGAGCATTGACATGGCAGCCAACGGAGTAGTCATCACCCCCACTGACTTGCAACGTCTCTGTTACGCGCCACAAAATCACCTGCTGAGCCAAGTGTTAACAGTTTTTTGTTATACATAGTATGGTTTTATTTTATGTAGAAGTATTTTTTTTAATCTCAAGTACACAAAGTTCATTGTGAACACTGTCGTATCCACATTTTCATCTGTTGCATGTGTGCAATTCAATTAAAAATAACAGTTCGAAGTTGTGTGATTACTTTCTGTTTGTTTTTGTTTGAAAAGTATTCAGATTAAGGTGATACCTTAATATAATATAGTTGACGACGAATTAGAAAGTTCACTATTTACACTCGTAGGGGAGACAAAGTGTTGTAAACACAGCTGACGAAAAATAGAATTAATCTGAAAATGTTTTGTTGGGTTAAGGTTTGTAGTGCAGATTGCATTATGTAAATCTACAATAATGACTTTTGTTTAAGTAAGTAAGGAAATTATCTGAACTCTGTGTTGTTTAAATGTTGAAAGAATAGTGTGACCTTGGCCAACATTAAATATCGGTTCTTTGGGTAAAATATTTTTTTTTCTACATTAAATATTAACTTAAAGGACCAAACAAATGAATGGCAGACTAAAACTACAATATTACATAAATATATTTACATATATATACACATATAACTATATATATATACATACATATGTATGTACATATACATATGTGTATATTTATATACATATGTATGTATATTTATATATATACATATGTATATATATATTAATATATTTACATATATATATACCTATATATAAATATATATACCTATATATATATACCTATATATAAGTATGTATGTTTTAATTAGTACAAATGTAAAAGTCAAAATACAAAGTCTACTTTATTTTCCAAAATGCATTACGTACAGGAAATACACAGGATTGAATGTTCCTTACTCTCTGTGCCTCGGTGCAACAGTTAACATTTAAACACAAACACTAGAACATTTAATAAACATAAGCGTAAACTGAAATAAAAGTTTAATACTGTTTTGAGTTTTTGCTTAGTAGTTTTTGCATAGTAGTACAATGAAAGTATGAAAAGTTACACCAACACTAAAACACTAAACATCTAATAAGCTTAAACATAAAATAAAAAGACTATAATACTGTCCTGAGTTTTTTGCATAGTAGTACAAATGTGCAAAAAGTATATCTAAAAAATAACAATGACAGTACTGACATTGACATTTGTAATAGAATGAAAAAGCAGCATATGAAGTTCATGTACACTAAGTATGAGGTAGATGATATTAGTATAGAGGTACAGTTTCATATGTAATAAGGCTAATAAAAAAAAATATATATATATATCAGCAGTAGTGTAGATATAAAAAGTAGTGTAAATGTAAATAGTAGTAATAAATGTAAACATGAGTATTGAATGAAAACAGTAGTAATAAATGTAAACAGTGAATGTAAATAGTAGTACGACTACTGTAGAGGTAGTAATGTAATACAAACATTAGTGCAAATACATATATATATATATATAAAAGACTGGGAAGAACGCCGTTCCCTCTTAAAAACACATTCGGTAAATATTTTTTACGATGTATTTCTCCACAAACACTTTCTAATGTACTGCATTTATGCGCCTTGATCTGACACATCCACTCTCTCGCCAGTGGAAAGCTCATAAATGATGGCGAATATTCTAAATTTTGCTCTTTCACGAAGCTGGTCAGGCAAACGTTCCAGAGGTCCAACCAAGGTCATCAAAAACCTCTCCGTTTCGCTGGCGGGAGGTGGTGGAGGTGGAGGGGTGGTGGTGGTGGTGGAGGTGGCGGTGGTGGTCGTGGTGTGGCTGCTAAATTATTTCTTTCCTTCAGTACTTGAATGAGGTCACGCTCAAATTCCTTGTTCTGCACAGTGGTCCTCTGTGTCTTCTCCCTACGGGGTCTCTTCTGCACAGATCCTGTAAAGAACACAGTATGTGTTACATGTTTTGAATGTTAGATGAGCTTTCAAAGGACAGATCTCTGCAGTACATAACTGTCTGTACTGCAAATACTTCATGAACAAGTTGTTTCATAAGAAAGAATTTTTTTTCCTAAGTTTACATATCTATCTGTGTGTGTGTTTTAAACTGCATCAGTTGTGTGTGTACTTGTGGGTGTGCTTTATTGCCACTAAATCAACACAAAAAGCAAGATGAGAGAGTCACACCTGAGGCACATGAGGAAGATCCTGGCATCTCATAAAAAGACATGGTGGATGACGTTGCTGGAGTAGGGGTTGGCACAGCAGAGACAGTTTGAGCCAGCTCCAACTCACTGCAGTCAATAGTTTCTGTGAATCAAATCACAAAAACAATTTACTTAATTTTACTATTTATAACAACATTGCAGTTTAAAAGATCGATGAGTCACAACTTACCAAGAATGGAGGAGGACTCGAATGCTGATGATTCCTCTTCAGCCTCCTCTTGGTCTTGTGTCTCGTTGTCCACAGCTGCCTGGTCCTCCATGACACTGTCCTGTCCTGTCCTGTCCTGCATATTGCCACTTGTTTCACGTGGCGTGATATATGGCTTCAGGAAGGACATGACCGTCATGTACTTCCATTTTGGCGTGCTGTCTGCGCCTGCACCACTCCGGTTTCTGTCTTTCTCTTTTTTGGCTTCCTTTGCATACGTGTCCCGGAGACTCTTCCATCTTTTCTTGCATAATTCAACTAAACAAAGGCATTGAAAAACGTAAAACGTGGTGGCTATACTTTGTGTTAGCTGAAATCGGCTAGCAGAGCTTAAAGTTGCTAAACGTGAAAAGTTCACAATTCAAAACTTACCCGGTATCCCGACTTCCTCACTGACACTCCGCCAGGCAAGCTCCTTTTTATTTCTGTCTCTGTAGAGCAGACTTGACTGGTCATAAAGGACTGGTTGCGAAAACACAGCTACAATGAGTTTCTCTTCCATGGCTGTACACGAGCTCGCGGGTTTTTTCTGTGTCTCACAAAAAATACGTCACATCCGTCCCCTCGTTACCGCGTCACATAGCGGCCTCCCCTCTCTCCTCCCCGACTCTCCCTGATTGGTTGACAGAGCGTTGAACGGCGAAATCTTCAGCATGTTGGAGACGGGCTTTGGAGGCTGACGCGGGTTCACGTGCACGGAAAACGCACTCGAGCACGCTCAACACGCACGCGACGTGACGCAAGACGCCAGGAGGCGCCTGTAGGTGCGTCCCCCATTGACTTTGCATGTAAACCGGACGCTCCTGCAGTAGAAAACGCATTCGGTCTGGATTCACCATTACAAGTTGATACACTGAAAAAAAAAAAAAGCAGTTTATCCCTTACCTTTGTCACTTCAATGTCATAACTGATGCTCTTCAGTGTGTTTCCTAACGGGTCATCAACGATCTGTTGGATGTGAGGTAGAGGAGAAAGAGAAGCTCCATGTCACCTCCATTTTTCCAAAAGTCCTCAAAGCACAAATCAAACTCCTGGTCCAGGTTGCAGAGAAGTGCTGCATGTTCAGGCAGTCTCTGCTTCACCAGTTTGAACTCTCTCAGATTGGGGGAATGTGCAAGGTTCCCTTAGAAGAAGTTAAAAGGCTGCTACAATTTTAAGCAACAACACAAGAAGTGCAATAAATATTGCAACATAAATGTTTTTATGTACTTTAGTTTTCCTTTTTGTCGTTATACACCCAAAACGAGAGCATCACATTTTAAGTGCTCAACAGTGTTAAAGTCCACTTATACCGGTACTTGTGCACTTAAACATACTCAAAATCAGAATATCTTTATTGACATTGCACCAAGGTACAACGGGAACATGTACGCACAGTCGTCCGAAGATGGACTAAGTGTACGAAGCTGCAGCTGATTATCAGCGCGGCCATCTCATTCCTTATCAGAATATCAACTCAATAACTGCACTTTCATCATGTGAGATGAATGCTGCCAACCATCCTATCACGTGATTAAATCATGAATATTGTTACCAACACAAGCATGTGCAAGATTAAAAAGAGAAAAAAACGTGCATGCCTGCCTCAAGTTTGAGTACCACGGACAGTGCTGTCCCTCCATAACATTGTTAAAAAGTTCAGGATTTACTCATTACATGCAGTAATAGACTTGATTAAAAATGTGTGTGCAAACCTGTAACTTACATGTGGTCTGGAACCATTAAAAACAAACCAGCATTACCATACAAACGAATATAGCAGAGTTCAGGTGGGTGCATGCGTGAACACTGAATATGGCAGAGTCAACTAAATACATTAGCTGCTATGCTAGCAGGGCAATTAGGATGCTAGCACAGATTTGCTAATACAATAGATGGCTGGACGTCTATACTGAAATGTAATTTTGTTGTGCTTCTGTGCAATGACAATAAAGGTTGATTCTGATTCTGAATAAAACCAGTGCTTAATATGAGCTGGATCCTGCCGGAACAGGATCTGGGAACTCTTATTTAAACAGGGTGCATTCCGGCAACTTTTTGCTTGGATGCAGCAAATCTCAGGCTTACTAAGAAGTTTACAAACATGAGCCTTGAATGAATAAAACTTTTATTGGCTGAAAATTACGTATGCTAAACACAGATGACACAATATGACTTATCTGCTGGTGAAGATTCTCAAACTTAACCCCAGACCACATCTGCACCCTGCTGGATCTCTGCCTCTCCACCACTTATTTCAAGTTCAATGACAGTTTTTACAGACAGAAGCACGGCTGTGCCATGGGATCTCCAGTGTCACCCATTGTTGCAAACCTCTACATGGAGGAAGTGGAACAGAGAGCCCTAAACTCCTATGAGGGGACAACTCCAAGCCATTGGTTCAGATACGTGGATGATACCTGTGTCAAAATCCAAGCCAGGGAGGTGGAAGCGTTCACCAGACACATTAACTCTGTTGATAACAACATCAAGTTCACCAGAGAGGATGCTAACGACAATAAGCTGCCTTTTTTGGACTGTTTGGTGCATATGGAGGGAGATGACAGTCTCAACATTGAAGTTTACAGAAAACCAACCCACACAGACCAATATCTCCTGTTCGACTCTCACCATCCACTGGAGCACAAACTTTCTGTCATCAGAACTTTACAGCATCGGGCAGAACACATCCCCACAAGGACAGAAGGGAAGGAAAAGGAACAGAAACACATCAAAACATCTCTGCAAACATGTGGATATCCCAACTGGGCGTTTGTCAAGTCAGCAAGGAAATCTGTTAAACACAATAATGAACAGAAAAAGTCTAACAGACGGAAAAACATTGTCATTCCTTATGTTGCTGGAGTCTCAGAGAATTTCAGAAGGATTTTCAACAAACACAACATCCCAGTACACTTCAAACCCAGCCGGACTCTCAGACAGAGGCTGGTGCATCCGAAGGACAGAACCCCCACACACAAACAGAGTGGGGTGGTTTATGCAGTCCAGTGCAGCGAAGTCTGCTCAGACCGTTACATCGGAGAAACGAAACAACCTATCCACAAAAGAATGTCTCAACATAGGAGAGCAACCTCCTCTGGACAAAATTCAGCCGTTCACCTCCACCTCACGGACAAGGGACACTCCTTTGAGGACCAGAATGTTCAAATTTTGGACCGAGAACACAGATGGTTTGAGAGGGGGGTAAAGGAAGCTGTGTATGTTAAGAGAGAAAAACCTTCTCTTAACAGAGGAGGAGGTCTGAGATTTCAACTGTCTAAGACCTATAACTCAGTTTTGGATTTGATTCCGAAACGTTTTACACCGGATGGGAGCAGGGATGCCTTGTCTGTAAATTAGAC
The DNA here is from genome assembly GCA_038048925.1 of Garcialebias charrua. Classification (NCBI taxonomy): domain Eukaryota; kingdom Metazoa; phylum Chordata; class Actinopteri; order Cyprinodontiformes; family Rivulidae; genus Garcialebias; species Garcialebias charrua. The sequence continues at coordinate 15,334 of JBBPBX010017123.1, read as the reverse complement.
TAACAAAGTTCTCTGAGTAGCCTCTGTTGTTGTTTGGGAGGTGTTGTTTGTCAATTTACATACAGTTTTGTGTCTTCTAACAGAGACCTCAAGGGAACCTCCTACTGTTAGGTGTGATCTTTCAATTTACATGTATGTGTTACAAACCCCCTTTTGTTAAGCTGGGATGTGTCGTTTTGTCAATTTAAATAGAATGGGCATGTTAGTTAATTTGTGGTGTTATTTCAGTTTCCAATTTCATATGTTGGTGCGTGACTTGTAAGCCTGTATAAAACTTCTCGTTCTCACAGCTTCCATTCAGAATTGAAAAAGACTTCTGGACAGAAGTCGAAACGTTTTCTGCAACAAATAAAGTCCAGTTGATCCTGTATTGAACGCCTTTTTTGAATATGACTTATCACATATCTGCCCTTTCAAATGAAGATTTTCTGCCTCTACAGACACCCTAAAAGAGCGGTGGGGGGTGAGTGCCTGGAGGTTTCACATGTGGAGTCAGACAGTGAACTCAGCAAAGAGCTGGCTTGTAAAGGAGATAGGATGAGTGTTTTCAAATGTAGGTAAAATGTACATTAACCCATTAAAATGTGTGCCCTGTGTACAGAATTTCATTCCACATGTGTATGAAAGAAAATCTTGAAAACACACCATAAGGAAATGCCTACTTTATTCAAAATTTTCTGATATGACCCCCAGAAACGAAGACAGACTACTACAAGAGATCCTTCCTGCCCACAGCCAGCATCTAGAACTCTAATGAAACTAGGATTAGTAGCATTTAATTTCCCATTTGGTATTAAAGGGTTGCATTCTCTGCCAAAAAAACAACAACAAAAAAAACTGCATAACCCAAGTAATGTTTACCACCTTGTAACACTCAAGCTCGTAAGCTTTATAGTATAAAGCTTCACAAGGTTTGTCAGCTGTTGCGATCGACTGCCACATCACGATCGATATATTAGGTGCCCCTACTATACAACAATTGGGCTTATTCTAGATTTTAGAATACTTTTTTAAATAGAAGACAAATTCAGTCTTCATTTTATACAATAAACTTTATTGATCTTAAGGCAGATAAATTCTGGTGATGCAGCATCTTGTGGACATGAAAAACAACAGGCACACACTGGAAAATTTGTAAGATCTAAAGAGATATAGAAAAGAAACCAAGAATTAGTGTGATGGGCTCAGGGCAGAAAAAAATTCCTAAACTGGTCAGTACAGCTGCAGAGTTTCAGTCCTCCTGAGGTGGTGTGCAGTCTGTACCAGGAGCATGAACCATCCCACGTCTCGATGCACACAATTGGTCTTGGAAAGCATCTCCAGTTATCCAATTGGTCTTGGACAGCATCTCCAGTTATCCAGTCAGTGCATTCTGCTGGGCTTCTGACAATGCTGGGGAGGGAGGAGCTGATGTTCATCTGAGAGTTTAAAAGATGATTTGAACCCTCATTGCGCTTCTTTTCAGAAATAAAACATCAGATTCAGTTTAGAAGTGAATATTTCCCATACCTAGCAGTCACAGCCAAATTTATCACACTGAAACAGTTTCAGCTTCTGGCCAATACTCAAGTCTTCCCACAGCTCAATGAAGTCGCACCGTGAGATATGCACTTTCTCATCTGGCAGTTTGCCTACAGTTAAAGTACAGAATCAGCAATGAGTTGATGGAATAACCGACGTGAACAATTCTGCAATATTAGTGCATTTTACACAAAATTTATACCAGTGATAAAATACAGTTTATCTCCAGTGTCTAGAGTGGCTCCACATGATGCAGATGAGGGAGAAGTGTAGACAGCATTAATATTAGTAGGGCCTTTGTACACCTGAACCATAAATCAAACACAAAAAGTGATAGTTAACACAAAAGGCTGTACACCAGTTTCCACCATATTATTTGTTAATGTATAGTTGTCAAGGAGTGTTACTGAATTTGACTTTGATGTGGCAACTAAATTTTTGGTAGGAACCTTATGCCTAGATGCAGCCACACCAAAAGGAAAGTCAATACTTAAATTTTAAAATCATCTCAGACAGAACGACTGAGGTCATTTCCAATTCCTACTGGTTTCTCCTCAACGGGGCCAAAATGCTGTTCATGCAATACCTCAGTCACTCGGACGTCATATTCAATGTTCTTGATAGCATTTCCAAAGGTGTCATTCCCATTTTCAACCATCTGACTTCCAGAGACTACTGCCTTGATAAGTAAAAAAACAAGATAAGACAACACAAACAGCATAGTTTTAGCATGCTCGAGTTTGTCACGATCGGCGTGGTGTGGGAGGAAATTAGTCCAATGTTGCAGACAGCAGACTCTCAGAGGCACGAGTTAGAACCAAAACAAACTTTAATGAGACAAATCAAAATACTGACGTGGCAGTAAACATGAAACATAAACTCAGGACTAAAACTAGAACTGTGGCTTTAAAGCTCAAACTGTGGCTGGATTACTAGAACTCAAAACTAAAGAGACGTACTCACAGACCAGGGAGCTGAAGCACAGCAGATACACAACACACCAGGGAAATGGACGAATGACCCGACAAAAAACTGACTGCAGACAGAGTATATATACACACAGACAAGACAGGAAGTAACGACACACACCTGGGAGCAATTAACAGAACAAGGCTAACTCTGAAACGTGGAAGGTAAACCAGGGTGACAGAAACTCTAGGTTGAACTAATAATGGACTAAATTAGAAGGGAACCTAAACACATGACTACACCAGAAGGGGACCTACAATACACATGAAGACTAAAAGAGAATAAACATGAAGACTAAACATGAAGACTGACTGAACTAGACAGGGACCTAAAATAAACATGAGATATGCAGACTGAACTAGACGGGGAACTAGACAGGGACCTAAATGCAGGCTGAACTATTGGGAAACTAAAATAGAACAAACACGAAGACTACACTAGAAGGGGACCTAAAATAAACATGAAGACTAAATAATAATAAACACGAAGACAAGACCAACAGGAAGGAGCCATCCTTACAGTACCCACCCCCCCTCAAGGACACCCCCAGGTGACCCCAAGAAAACCCGCCCAAAAAATCCAAGGCAGGCGAAGGGAGGAAACCACAAGGAACGGCGGGCACGAAGGAAACACATGGACAGGGAACAAAACACAAGAACAGGGCGCAGGACAAAAATGAAACACAAGGCCAAAACCAGAAAAAACAGCGAGAGCCACAAAGGATAAAACTAGAACCAGTAACTTAGCGAAGACCAAATCCTAACAAAACTCAGCACAAACTAGAAACTCAAAACAGAACTAAGCATCGTGGCCAGGTAGTCGACAGCAGCCAAAGACCCCTCAGGTGGACGACCGGGAGACAGTCCGTCGCACAGGACCCCATCCGGCGGACCACCGGGGGGTTGCCCAACGTGCAGGACCACTTCAGGCGGGCGACCGTGAGGCCGTTCAACACCAAAGGCAGGAACCATGGCGGCAAAGACTTCGTCAGCTGGGGCACAAGGCGAAAGAACGTCATCGAGTGCAGAGACCCCCAGCGTAGAGACCTCGAGCGGCGCTGAGACGTCGAGCGATGAAACAGCTGGCGAGGAGACGTCATCGGGCGAGGAGACGAGAGTCGAGATGTCATCGGGCGAGGAGACGAGAGTCGAGACGTCATCGGGCGAGGAGACGAGAGTCGAGACGTCATCGGGCGAGGAGACGAGAATCGAGACGTCATCGGGCAGAGAGACGTCTGGCGTGGAGACGTCATCGGGCAACTAGACGTCTGGCGTGGAGACGTCATCGGGCAAAGAGACGTCTGGCATGGAGACGTCATCAGGCAAAGAGACGTCTGGCGTGGAGATGTCATCAGGCAAAGAGACGTCTGTCGTGGAGACGTCTGTCGTGGAGACGTCTGGCGTGGAGACGTCTGGCGTGGAGACGTCATCGGGCAAAGAGACGTCTGGCGTGGAGACGTCATCGGGCAAAGAGACGTCTGGCGTGGAGACGTCATCGGGCAAAGAGACGTCTGGCGTGGAGACGTCATCGGGCAAAGAGACGTCTGGCGTGGAGACGTCATCGGGCAAAGAGACGTCTGGCGTGGAGACGTCATCGGGCAAAGAGACGTCTGGCGTGGAGACGTCATCGGGCAAAGAGACGTCTGGCGTGGAGACGTCATCGGGCAAAGAGACGTCTGGCGTGGAGACGTCTGGCGTGGAGACGTCATCAGGCAAAGAGACGTCTGGCGTGGAGACGTCATCAGGCAAAGAGACGTCTGGCGTGGAGACGTCATCAGGCAAAGAGACGTCTGGCGTGGAGACGTCATAAGGCAAAGAGACGTCTGGTGTGGAGACATCATCAGGCAAAGAGACGTCTGGCATGGAGACGTCATCGGGCAGAGAGACGTCTGGCGTGGAGACGTCATCGGGCAAAGAGACGTCTGGCGTAGAGACGTCGTCAGGCAAAGAGACGTCTGGCGTGGAGACGTCGTCAGGCAAAGAGACGTCTGGCATGGAGACGTCGTCAGGCGAAGAGACGTCGTCAGGTGAAGAGACGTCTGGCGTGGAGACGTCTGGCGTGGAGACGTCTGGCATGGAGACGTCTGGCATGGAGACGTCTGGCGTGGAGACGTCTGGCGTGGAGACGTCTGGCGTGGAGACGTTCTCAACGTGGAGACCCTCGGTAAACGTGGAAACATCAGCGGTGCGCGGACCCCCTGTAGACGTGGAGGTGTCCGTCGCGCTGGGACCCTCTGTAGAGGAGGAGACGTCTGTGGTGCTGGGACCCACCCTAGAGGTGGAGGTGTCCGTCGCGCCGGGACCCTCCGTAGAGGTGGAGGCGTCTGCGGTGCTGGGACCCTCCGTAGAGGTGGAGGCGTCTGCGGTGCTGGGACCCTCCGTAGAGGTGGAGGCGTCTGCGGTGCTAGGGCCCCCCGTAGACGTGGAGGCGTCTGGAGACGCTGGACAGCAGAGAGCTTCGGTCGCAGCGCCCTCTGGAGCCGGAGACAGGGCAGCACCATTTGGAGCCAGAGACAGGGCAGCGCCCTCTGGAGCCAGAGACAGGGCAGCGCCCTCTGGAGCCGGAGACGACGGGGCAGCGCCCTCTGGAGCCGGAGACGACGGGGCAGCGCCCTCTGGAGCCGGAGACGACGGGGCAGCGCCCTCTGGAGCCGGAGACGACGGGGCAGCGCCCTCTGGAGCCGGAGACGACGGGGCAGCGCCCTCTGGAGCCGGAGACGACGGGGCAGCGCCCTCTGGAGCCGGAGACGACGGGGCAGCGCCCTCTGGAGCCGGAGACGACGGGGCAGCGACCTCTGGAGCCGGAGACGACGGGGCAGCGCCCTCTGGAGCCGGAGACGACGGGGCAGCGACCTCTGGAGCCGGAGACGACGGGGCAGCGACCTCTGGAGCCGGAGACGACGGGGCAGCGCCCTCTGGAGCCGGAGATGACGGGGTCAGCGCCCTCTGGAGCTGGAGACGACGGGGTAGCGCCCTCTGGAGCCGGAGACGACGGGGCAGCGCCCTCTGGAGCCTGAGGCAGAACCTCAGGGCAGCAGAAGATGTGGATGGCACCCTCTGCGGATGCTGTAAGCATGGCACCCTCTACGGATGCTGTAGGCATGGCACCCTCTGCGGATGCTGTAGGCATGGCACCCTCTGCGGATGCTGTAGGCATGGCACACTCTGCGGATGCTGTAGGCATGGCACCCTCTGCGGATGCTGTAGGCATGGCACCCTCTGCAGATGCTGTAGGCAAAACTGAGTGAAAGGACTTCAGGGTTGTGATAATCTCCACTAACTGTGCGAAGTCAGGATGAACTAAAAAACTGTGTCTGGATACCAATAGCTGCTCCATCATTAAGAAGTTATTTCTTTTGAAACTAGGACTCGAATCAGAGGTAGCAGACTCAAAAAGAGTCTGGAGTTGTTTAAGAACAACCAAGACCTCACACTCCGGTCCATCAGAACCAGCAGAAAAACGTGTGTGAAGCTGATGAAACAGTAGAGCGACCTTATGTTCCAGTTCCACAGCGTCCTCTGTGGATGCTGGGATGACAGCACCCTCTGCTGGTGGAACAACGACGCCTTCAACAGGTGTAGGAGTGACTGCACTCTCTGTGGTAGCAGCGCCCTCTAGTGCTGCAGAGGAGTCGGCACACTCTGAAGCATTAGAACACTCAGTAACAAATACCCTGGAGCTATCTCTTAGAGTCCTAACATGGGTCAATATTTGTGTGAGACCTGGGTTCGGTATCAGACATGTACTGTTGGTGATTATGTCCTCGACTATGGAAAAAGCCTTTATCTTGTAATGATGGTCCGGATTATCAATAGCAGCATGAACCAGTCTTTGCAGCTGCTGGCAAGTGAGAGAGGTCTCAGAACTGGGTTCCATAGCGACCCCTGTGGTCGACGTGTGTACCTCTTCAGAGCGGGAGCTTGGACACTCCTTCTGTGGCGGGGTCTTGTGAGGAAATCTCCTCTTAGCCGTGATGTGGGATCCACAACCCCCCTGTGACGTCACGGAACGTGGGAGCAGGAATCCCTCCTCCTCCGTAGTCCTCCTCAACCCGTCTGACGGCGTGGGAGAACCCGGAGGGGAAACAGGCTGAAAACCGGAAAAGTTTGTCCTTGCCGGTCGCCGCCCTCCTCGGCGACGCCGTATGTCAGGAACTGGACCGGAACCGGACTCTGCCCTTACGCAAGAAAAATATATTTTACAATATATTTTTCAACAATATATTGCATTTCATAATAATGTAATTTTGGGGTTGTTTGAAAGTATTTGACAAGATTAAGGTTACTGTGGTTTGTATCAGTTGATATGGATTATTAATACCCTAAAATTAAATTAAAATTACAGCATGAAATATATATTAAAATATATATTGAAAAATATATGAACACAATATATTGTAATATATGTAATAATATATAAGGAATTGCCGCTTTTAATATATTGAAAAATATATTAGAATATATATCTACACATATATGCCAAAATATAACAAAAAATATATCAAATAATATATTTAAAATATATTGTAAAATATATGAATTTAATATATTTTATGGTATATTAACCAATATATCTAAATATATTTTGCCATATATTGAAAAATATATGAACACAATATATTGTAATATATGTAATAATATATAAGGAATTGCCGCTTTTAATATATTGAAAAATATATTAGAATATATATCTACACATATATGCCAAAATATAACAAAAAATATATCAAATAATATATTTAAAATATATTGTAAAATATATGAATTTAATATATTTTATGGTATATTAACCAATATATCTAAATATATTTTGCCATATATTGAAAAATATATGAACACAATATATTGTAATATATGTAATAATATATAAGGAATTGCCGCTTTTAATATATTGAAAAATATATTAGAATATATATCTACACATATATGCCAAAATATAACAAAAAATATATCAAATAATATATTTAAAATATATTGTAAAATATATGAATTTAATATATTTTATGGTATATTAACTAATATATCTAAATATATTTTGGCATATATTTTTTTACATATGTGGCTATTCTTTATATATTATATAATATATTGCATTATATATTACATTGGTACATTTGTCAATATATTTTAGAATATATATATATATATATATTTCACACATGCTTTTGAACAGTTAAACATTTTAACAATACACTAAATAACAGGATACAGTATTTAAAATGGAACTTCACTTTTATTCATTTACACAAAAAAAACTTTTTAACAAGTGCACTGGTTGCCAACAATGACACACAAAGAGGATCATGTAAACATAAGCAAGGCATAAAAGCACATGTGATTTATAAGCAAAAGAAAAGACAAAACAGCAAAATGTAACTTTTTTTTTTTTTTTGCATTAACTTCAGTCTTTCACATCCAGTCACAGTAAAACAAAACAAAAATATTGTTTTTGGAACAACTGAAACATTTTACCACTTGTGCTTGCATTTTAACAGCCCCAACTAGTAAATATGAAATAGTAAACAAGTAACTAGTACTTTGCTAAATCTGCTCAGTTTCATAATTTATTTTCTTTGGTTGTTTTCATTTATTTTCTTTCGCTTTACTTGAAAATTTACTTGAAAAACCAGTGCCTTAGTGTACAGTCCAGGAACCTGAAAAAGCTAGAAGCAGCACAAAAACAGCATAGAAAAGAAAATTCCCTTACNTACAGGCACAGCATATTTTTTGGACCAAGACTCAATCATTGCAACAATCGGGCAGAGAGTTGCTCGTAGAAGCAGAACTGCTATGAAAGCCATAAGCTCACTGACAAAAAGGCTCCAGGTGTCATTTGTTCTGTGGGCTTCATGGTTGGTGCACTGTGATGATCAGAAGCATCTCCATCTTGAACAAACACAGAAAGCTCTGAAGTCTACTCGTTATCCGACGTTGCAGGAAAGAAAACAAATAAATGTTTTAATTATATTATATATCACTTCCGTTTTACTACAATTTGCTTTGTTTTAGTTTTGATACATGACAACAATTTTGCCTTTTTACTAAGAAAAAAACAAACAAAATATTAATAATAATAATAATGAATTCAATTTATAACGCGCTTTTCATTAGTGAAAATCTCAAAGTGCTACACACATTGAATGCTACATACATTCATACACCGGTAGCGGCAGACTACCATGCAAGGTGCTTTCCATACCGGGAGCAACTCGGGGTTAAGTGTCTTGCCCAAGGACACAACGACACATGGTGTGGGGAACCGGGATTCGAACCGCCAACCTTCCGATCGGGAGATCCTGAGGACAAAAAAAAAGCAATATACGCACTGCAAAACTACAAAATTATAAATATTTATACAAACACAACACAAAAATGTCTAACAAACAGAAATATTACCTTGGCATGTTCTGTAGGTCCTGCCCTCTCTGGAATACAGCTTCTGCATTGAATTCTTGCTGCTACAGGTGTACAGCACCTACAGTCTCCCAAACTGTCCCATCCTTTGCTTTCACGCTTGATGCCGATATGTTGTTCTTTGCTTCTGAACGTTTTTCTCTGGGAGGGCTGCACTGCTCTTTATCAGATTCGCCACTGGTATCCTCATCTGTAGAAAGTTCTAAGTTCAACTCAGTGTCTGAATTATCTACTTTGTCAAAAGCTAGTTCCTCTCCTCCATCGGACTCGCAGTCATCCACAGCAGTCAGTAATTCCAAGACTTCTGAAACAGTGTAGGTCTTCTTGGGTGCCATAATGTTTCTGTTTGTTGGAAACATTGGAATGCAGTCAGGGGTGGTGGGTGTGTCTGAGTTACCTGCATATTCAGTGCCCCATATTTATAACAAAAGGCAGTTAATGGCCCGCAAATTGTTGAGGAGAAGGAGGGGTTTGTCCTCAGGATCTTGAAAATCTAGTTTAAACGAACGGAAAATTTGGAAATTGCAGTAAGACCTCCCGTTAGCATAGCATCTGTCAATAACCTTGGTATCCTGATCAAATCTACAGTCTGCTATGATACATTTTTAAATGAAACACATGTGCTCATGTTAGAGCTTGCCAGTGCAGGCCAGATGATTCTTAAGGCCCCCTCATAGCTCTGCGTTCAGCCGTACGCCGCACTACACGTACGTACGCAGAGACACAAGCGTACCAAATAAACTGAAGGTTCTAGCATTGTAATTTGCAAAGAGTGGCAAAGCAGCATATGAGTTCATATACTGTGTACATTAACTCATATGCTGTTTTGCCACTCTTTGGAAATTACAATGCTAGAACCTTCAGTTTATTTTAGATATACTTTTTATACTTTTTTATACTACTATGCAAAAACTCAGGACAGTATTACACTTTTATTATTTCATTTTATGCTTATGTTCATTAAATGTTTAGTGTTTTAGTGTTGGTGTAAATTTTCATACTTTTATACTACTATGCAAAAACTCAGGACAGTGTTACACTTTTACTATTTTATGCTTATGTTTATTAAATGTTTCAGTGTTTTAGTGTTTAAATGGTTACTGTTGCACCGAGGGACTGAGAGAAACGCAATTTCAATCCTGTGTATGTCCTGTACATATTGCAGTTCTGACAATAAAGTTGACTTTGACTTTGACCATGTACACGCAAAGCTCAAATTTTACGCCTGCGTACGCGAGGCACGTTGTCTCACAATAAACTGCCTGGTGTCAGACTGTTTTGTATGTGACACAAATGTATTAAATTCCTCCTATTCATCCCTGATCTGGCCTTTTCTTTAGTTTTTTTGCCAAAAGTCAAGTGATCGCTTCCTCCTCCGCTGACTCCATGACTGAAATAATGAGGAAATAAATGAATTTGTCGCGAGCAAATTAAACTTGTGTCCAACGTGGCTGCGCAAGTTTCTGCAAATTTCCTGGTGGACTGTGGGTTGCAGGACCAGCGCTCCCTGTTTTTATTATTTTTTTAGAACTTTTAATAAGATATAACACCTCTGCGGCTGAAGCTGTGTGAAGCTGCCGGCTCGCCTTTTTTTCTCTCCCCCCGACCTGTCAATCAATTCAGTAGGCGTGTCAGCAAATGACCAATCAGCGAACGTTCTGCGCTGTGAATTTGGAGCGAAAACGCGAGAACGAACGCAGAGCTGTGCGGGCGAACGTGCACGCACAGAACGCGCGCATAGTACGGTGTACGGCCGAACGCATAGCTATGGGGGGCCTTTAGTTTAGACTGTACTTATGTGGGTCTGAAAATGTACTTTTTCTGGTTCCTGTAACTCTGTGATGAAACAGGGACAATGATCCCAGCTCCTAACACTGAAACAAGTTAACCTTTATATTTTTGTTTTTGCAGGTAAAATTTGTGTCTGCACAAACATTCATACAATGTTTTAAAGAGCTGGAGAGAGGGTAGCAGTTGTCCTTGACGGAGTGCATGTTGGGAGTCTGATTTGACACAAGGGATACACTTTGGTAAATTATTATAACTTTAAAGACAATGTGATGATATCTCAGATTACAGTTCGCTATATGGTTTTAAAAACCAAATTGGAGGTGGCAGTAGGCTGGGGTCTTAAGAAGTATTTTCTGGAATCTGGACACTGGTGTTCAGGCTATAGGATAGTAAATTTAGACATACTTTCACATTTAACAGCCACATAACTTTAGCGTATTGACTGCCAAATTGAAAAAAGGTAGGAATTTTGTTGTTTCATAAGGGGAAGATGGGTTGAAAAATGTTCCTAGAAATAACTACAGGTAGTCCCCGACTCACGAGCGAGTTCCGTACCTACGGGCCGTTCGTAATGTAACAATATAGGCACTGTAAGGTATTTAAACACTTACAGGGCCACCATTATTGTAATAATAATAATAATAATAATAACAATAATTAAATCAATTTATAACGCACTTTTCATTACTGAAAATCTCAAAGTGCTACACATATATTGAATGCTACACACATTCATAAACCGGTGGCGGCAGACTACCATGCAAGGTGCTTTCCAGTCCTACCGGGAGCAACTCAGGGTTAAGTGTCTTGCCCAAGGACACAACGACACATGGTGCGGGTCCCGGGAGTCGAACCGCCAACTTTCCGATCGGGAGACGACTGCCATTACCACTACACCACGGCCGCCCCGACTATATAATATAGGACTTATTGGTCAGTTTACTGACTTACCTATATTTTAGATGCGCAGGTCTGAGCAGAGTTTATCTGCACAAACTTACCACCAATTCGCAAGTTCAACCTTTTTCCGATATTAAATTGCTTTAACTGTGACTAGGAAAAATGTAATTTCACGAGAGACTTCAATTTATGTTGGTCCACCAGAAAATAGACCTTTTATTGAAATTATCATAAAAGTACATTAAACATTTGTCTCGATATTAGCTCTGATTTAATAACTACATTGACAAGAATTCAAATTAAAACAAACAGACAGTTAGAATTTAACTGTTGGCACATAACTTAAAGATCCACTGACGTGATTTTTCTACTATTCATAAAATTGCTCAAAATATATATATTTTATCATTTAAATATGTTAGTTTTTGCAAACAAAATGATAAATCACTTTAATTTTGCTTTAAAAGTGATTTTGAACTTCAAGCTGTGTTTAATCGTGGGAAATCCGTTTACACCCGAACGCACCATCTGTGATGTAATGTCCAGAGTTGAGGCAGAGCTCTGAGCTTGTCACGGTGTGCGCAGCTCCACATGAAGGTCAGTCTGATACAGCATCAGACCTAAATTAGATCCTGTTGTTTCTTGTTCCATCACCCAAACTATTTTCTGCTTCCCAAAATGAAGACAAATAGCTCAAATCTTCACCTAGATTGATAAATTAGTCAAGTTTTAAAATGTCCGCTATTGAAGAGACTGGAGCCCTCTGCCTCTCACTCTGGACATTACATCACAGATGGTGCGTTCAGGTGTAAACGGATTTCCCATGATTAAACACGGCTTGAAGTTCAAAATCACTTTTAAAGCAAAATTAAAGTGATTTATCATTTTGTTTGCAAAAACTAACATATTTAAATGATAAAATATATATATTTTGAGCAATTTGATGAATAGTAGAAAAATCACGTCAGTGGATCTTTAAAGTTTCACTGTGTTAAGAAAAAGTAAGAAATAGGAGGAAGATTACAGAATTGAAAGCTAAGTTACCCGAAGTTAATTATTTTGAAGCTACAGGGTGGCACCTTCCCGAACAGGTCCGGCTGTACTTCCGAGCGTTCAGCATACAAACAACGCCTCTTTACCTGGTGACGATAGTCCCTTGGAGATGAGGGCTGAGAAGTTTGTGGACACTACCGGACTGTGTGGTCCAGCTCACGTCCAGTCGACTTCCGTGTATGGCTGATTCAGACGAACGGGAGCACGCTTTCACCGGCAGGAACAGAGCCAATCACACTGACTTATTTTCAAAATAAAACTTCAGAAAACAAATTCTTTCAGAAATGAGTGTTTTGAGGCACAGCAAGGCTTTGCCGTGACTCCAGCTGAGACGTGGGTCTAATTGACACAATGACCGGGACGTTTCCAGCTTTTTCCAGAGGAGAAACCAGTTGGTAGCAAGTTCTCTCCTTCGACACTAAAATGAAAATGCAGGAAGTGGATCTTTATATGGGAGGCGGGGTCTCCCCCACCTCCTCAATAACTATTGGCTGGTTTAACAAAACAACGGATGGAGTTTTCATCCCATAGGCAGAAATGTCTCTTGACGGACAACAGGAAAACTGTTTACAGAATCGGCCAGATGGCCTGGCCTGTGAGCACAGAGAATATTATGGCTAACTTTCACAGACAAAACAGAGAAGGAAGTTGCAAGTTAAAAGTTTACCCTGAACTGTGCCATAATATTAAAACCTGTTCTGCAGAAATAAACCAGCAGAAGGGTCAAACTCATGCAAGTAACAGATCATCATTAAATGACAAAATATACTGTAGATCAATTCTGAATTAACACACATTAAAGAGAAAGTTCAATCTGATTAATTAGTGTCCATTAATTCAAAATAATTGTAACAACAATAGTGTCACTTGTTTCCTTGAGAGCTTCAAGAAAGTGTAACATTTAAGAGTTTCAAAGAGATGCAGAGAGGTGTACTACACAGCACTACACAGCTGCTTCAGACTGCTGCCATCAGGGAGGAGACTGAGGAGTCTCCAGGCTCGAACCAGCAGACTGAGAGACAGCTCTGTTCATCAGGCAGTCAGGATGCTAAACACTCTGCCTGCTCTGCCCCCTCTCCCATTTGAACTGCCTTAACACTAAAACTTTCTCACACATTACCACTCAACACAAAGATTTTGGCACTGGACTCTGTGTCATCAGACGGGTTATTCACTAAACTCTCGGTCATGTGCTCATACAGTTTGCACTACTTCTCATACTTGCACTGATGTTTGTATTGCATCGCTGCCTATAGTCATGGTACTGTTTACATTCTCTGTTTACATTTATTAATACTGTTTACTTTTATTACTACTGCTTATATTTAATTGCTACTGTTTACATTTACACTACTCTAATATCTGCACCGCTGCTGATACATATACAGTGTGCTCTGACCGGTCTTGTTTAGGATGCCCAATGTGCCTTACTGCATATGCCACTTTTTGCCTCTATAACAACATCAACTACTACCTCGTGCATGTACTGTGTACATTAACTCATACGCTGCTTTGCCACTTTGCAAATGTCAATGCTAGAAACCTTTAGTTTATTTTAGTTATACTTTTTATACTCTTTTTTTATACTAGTATGCAAAAACTCAGGACAATATTATGTTCATTAAATGTTTAATGTTTTAGTTTTAGTTTTAGAGTCGGTGTAAATTTTCATACTCTTATACCACTATGCAAAAACTCAGGACAGTGTTAGTTTTACTATTTTATGCTTATGTCTATTATTATATGTTTCAGTGTTTCAATGTTTAGATGTTTACTGTTGCACCGAGGGACTGAGAGAAACGCAATTTCGGTCCTGTGTATGTCCTGTACAGTACATATTGCAGATCTGACAATAAAGTTGACTTTGACTTTGACTTTGACTTTGAAGGTCAAGCATGAAGGCCTGTATCACTACAGTAAGTCGAAAATTCGTAAGTAGGATCACATACAATTTTTTTAAATTAAATAAATAGATGTACAGTACTCTACAGTTACCAAGCACTTAGCCTATCATAGACAGTTTTTAAAGATGAAGGAGTGAGTTGAATTGTCTTCCTTTCACATAAAGGGAGCTAGCTCCCTTTATGTGAATGGAGCCTGCTAGGAAGGAGGGAGACAATTCAGCTCACTCACTCCTTAACTGTGTTAGGATAGGCTAAGTCCTTGGTAACTGTGCAGTACTGTACATTCATTTATTTATTTAAAAAATATATATATTTTTTTTATATATAAAACATATATATATATATATATTTTTTTTTTTCTTCTTTCGGCTTTTTCCCTGCGTTAGGGGTCACCACAGCGATCTAGTCGCACGAAGATTTGGCAGTTGTTTTTACGCCGGATGCCCTTCCTGACACAACCACAGACCACCGAGCAACCACAGCCCTCTGTGTGGAGTAGAGAGCTGATATCTAGGGTTCCCGGGGGAGCAGATGGTGTGGGTTAAGGGCCTTGCTCAAGGGCCCAGAGTGGGGCAGATGAGGGTGGAGACAGGTGTGACCGCTTCACTTATCCCACCCACATCTTTGATGTTGTCGGTACCGGGGCTTGAACCGGCGATCTTCCGATCACAAGCGCACCTTCTTAACCTCTGCGCCACCACCTATATATATATATATATATATATATATATATATACATATATATATATATATATATATATATATATATATATATATATATAT
>JBBPBX010017122.1:8618-47225 GCA_038048925.1 Garcialebias charrua | reverse complement strand
CAGTAGCAATTTGTCGTCCCTCAAGCTTCATTTGTAATGCTTGGAATAAATCTAAACCCAGCAGGGCAGCACCTGACTGAACAACAATAAGAGTACCTTCAGTAGAAATACCATCATGAGAAACAGTAGCTTTTAAGCACCCTTTCACAGCAATTTTCTCTTTTGCATAAGTAACAAGAGTAACTGTAGGTTCAGTTAGTACACAGTCATAAAAGTAGGTGTGGTAGATCTCTTCTGGTATAATGGACACTGATGAGCCTGTATCCACAATCAGCTCAACATCTGTACGTCGTCCATTAACAGTCACTTGAACGGTGCAGAGAATCTTGTCTTGTACAGCATTGTTCATGTAAAGAACTGTGGCTTCATTAACGACGACTTCACGTACCTCCTTTTGAGTTGAACGGCAAACACGTGAAAAATGACCCACTTTACCACACTCGTTGCATGTCGTTTTAGCAGCAGGGCATGCAGGGTTGTTAGCAAGATGGTCGAAGGATCCACAGCGGAAGCAGGAACGGCGTGTAGTAGCAGCAAGTTGAGTCGTGGAAGTAGCATGGTCCCGCGGCGTCCTCCTCGCGTCCCAGCGGCGGCTTGACTTCGGCTGTCTTTGTACGGCCCTCACGGGAGCTGAAGCGTTAGCAGCGTTAGCATCAGACAGTACAGCCCTCACGGGAACAGAAATGCTAGCAGCGGTAGCATCAGAAAGTACGTTAGCATCTCTTAATCCACTCTCAATTTGTAGCGCCAACGTTGTAGCTTTAGCAAGAGTTAGCTCCGGTTCGAGTAACAGTCTGTCTCTGATTCGATTATTAGCAACACGCTCTATCAGTTGATCACGTAGCATTTGTTCCTCCATGTTTCCAAAGTCACATGTGGCAGCTAACTCACGCAGAGAAGCTAAGAATTGTTGTACCTTTTCATCCGGCCGTTGTACACGTTGTCGAAACTTGTGACGTTCAGCAATCACGTTCACCTTCGGGACGAAATGTTCTTTAAGAGCAGTAATAGCAGTAGCGAACGTGGTCCCGGTATTCGGCAGGCTGTAGAAAAGTCTTTGTCCTTCCGTACCCAACGCATGGAGTAGAACCGCGCGCTTTCTGGCATCAGGCCAGTCGTCTCCCGACGCGGCTATCACTAGCATGTAGTTGTCGAACATTTTTAGCCACGTTGGAAACGGTATTGTCGGTTCGCCTGGGCACGGCATGAATGAAGCAGGCAAAGGTACAGAAAGAGCCATCCTCGTCGATCCTCGTCGCCACAGGAGCTGACGTTTCTATTATTAGTGAGACTTTTAGAATGGCTACACCTGCTCTTCAGAGAAAACCCATTATGAAACGGTTTATCCCTCTCACTGGGGTCACAGGTGATCCCCTTGACTCTGTAGGCTCCATTTATGTGAACCTAAGTATTGCAGGTGAGCCCATGACACATACACTTCAAGTTGTCAGAAACTGTACTAAACCAATCATTTTAGGTTGGGACTTTATGGTGGCAAATGGCATTACTGTTGACACTCGCACCATGACATGCAATGTAGCTGGTACAGCTGTACCACTAGTTAGTCCACATTTGTACATTCCCTGCCTGACTGCGGTGACAGTGGCGGCCACGGTTGCCATTCCGGCTATGTCAGAGAGGGTCATCACAGCTAATCTTGATGTACCCCTCAAAGGGTTTTTACCTAATGGTTACATTGGTGTGTTCGAACCACATTATACCGATCAGTCCTCTACTGGTATGGCATGGACTGTGGCGAGGGTAGAGCACGGTTCTATTTGTGTGAAGGTGGCTAATGTTTCACATAGTGAAGTTATGCTACATGATGGTACACAGGTGGGACATTTTCATGCTATCCTGGCAGGGGGCCAGAGTGAGTTCACCATTATGGATGGTTCTATTGGTAATGTTAATAGACAGATACCTGACAGTCCGGGTGCAACTCCTATTATAGATGACACTGATTCAGACCTGACGCCATTGCAGAAAACACAACTGACGGACACTTTGACTTCTTTTGCTGACGTGTTTAGTCAACACCCACATGACTTTGGTAGAACTGACATGGTCACACACAAAATCATGACGAACTGTCACACCCCAGTCTCTCAGAGAGCCTACCGCACCTCTCCAGTCATGAAGGCTGAAATCCGTCGCCAAGTGGAAGCACTTAAGGCGCAAGATTTGATAGAGGACAGCTCGAGCCCCTGGGCCAGCCCGGTGGTGATGGTGAAAAAGAAAGATGGCTCATATAGATTTTGTGTAGATTTTCGAAAACTGAACTCTGTCACTATTACTGACGCACACCCCCTACCAAGAGTAGATGACAGTTTAGACGCGTTGTCTGGTTCGCAGTACTTTTCTACCATGGACATGTCTAGTGGGTACTGGCAAGTACAAATGGATCCTGCAGACAGACAAAAGACTGCATTTACTACAGGTGATGGCTTGTACCAATTTAAGGTCATGCCCATGGGACTCAAAAATGCACCTCCAACCTTTCAAAGGCTCATGGAGCTGGTTCTGCGAGGTCTACACTGGACAACTTGTGTCATTTACTTGGATGACATCATTTGCATGGGAAAAACATTTGAAGAACATCTAGGCAATCTCACAGACATTCTCACTCGCTTCAGACAAGCAGGGTTAAAGTTAAACCCTAAGAAATGTGACTTCTGCAAACCTGCTGTGAAGTACATGGGACACATTGTGTCTCGAGAGGGACTGACGGTGGACCCAATCAACAGTGAACGCATTAGTGATTGGCCTGTTCCACGTTCGCCGACAGAGGTACGTGCCTTTTTGGGACTGTGCTCATATTACAGACGTTTTGTGCATCAATATGCCTTTATTGCTCAGCCTTTACATAGACTTACCCAAAAACAAGTTGTGTTTGAATGGACAGATGACTGTAGCACAGCTTTTCAAACACTTAAGAAGGCACTGACTTCTCCTCCAATAATGGCATTTCCAAACTTTGATGAACCATTCATTTTGAGCACAGATGCATCTAATTTGGCAGTTGGTGCAGTACTATCACAGATACAACAGGGACAAGAAAGGGTGGTGGCATTTGCAAGTCATGTACTGTCAAAAACAGAGAGAAAATGGTCTACCTATGACAAAGAACTGTATGCTATTGTGTGGTCAGTCAGACACTTTAGACATTACCTGAGTTGCAATCCTTTCACCATTATTACTGATCATCGTCCTTTGCTTAGTTTAAGGAAAATGGACATTACGCATGACCCTACAGGACGCAGGGGTCGTTGGGCGTTGGAGCTCGATCCGTATCAATGGACAATCACTCACAAAGAGGGTAAGAAACACACAAATGCAGATGCCATGTCACGGATACCATTGGGACAGGACTCTATTGAGATGACAAGTACGACGCTACCTGAAGCTCACTCTTCGCCTAGTGATACAGGACAATCTGTCTCACTGTCTGAGGCGAGGGGTAATGATGAGGGGTCATGCTCGACCCCTGAACATTTAGAGAGGACCGATATGGTACCAAAAGTTTGTTGTGTGGACACTGATAGGACACATGTGAATGTGGGGTTTGACACATTACAACAGACATTATCTGCCCATAACGTGGACATTGTAAATGCGCAACTTGCTGATCCTGTTCTCGGGGAAGTGCATAATTGGGTTAAAAACAAGAAACGTCCCTACCTCAGACAGGTAAAAGGTAAAATGCAGAGGAAACTATGGTGGCAGTTTCATAACTTGTTGCTATGTAATAACTTGTTGTGTCGAAAAGGTCAAACACCGCCTGGCAAACCTGAGGTTTATCAAGTGTTAATTCCAGTGGCACTGGTTACAGAGACAATGCAATTTTTTCATGGTAATCCATGTTCTGGTCATTACAGTGCTGAACGAACATTTAAGAAAGCATTGACAGTGTGTTATTGGCCAGGAATGAGATCTGATATTGAGCAGTTCTGTAACTTGTGTAAGACATGTGAAGCTTTTAGGAGGGTTGTACCAAAGCACAGAGCTCCTTTACAATCTATTCAGACTGAAAGACCATTTCAGTTGGTCTGTACGGACATTACCGAACTGCCAGTCACATCTGTGGGAAACAGATATGTGCTTGTGGTACAGGACCATTTCACCAAGTATGTGAATGCATATGCTATGGTTGATCAAAGGGCTGCCACGGTAGCACAGTTACTCTGTGAAAGGTATATCCCTGAACATGGTGTCCCTGAGGAACTGTTGTCGGATCAGGGACGACAATATGAGTCAGAAATTATACAAAACATTTGTCAGAAACTACAGATGACAAAGAAAAGGACCTCCCCATATCACCCAAGAGGGAATGGTATGGTGGAAAGATTTAACAGGACTTTGAAAGAACAGTTGGCTCGACTCATCCAGGACTATGGGGGTGAGTGGGACCACTACCTTCCTGCTGTGGTGCTTTCATTCAACTCTACGCCACATTCGAGCACAGGGTATTCTCCTTATTTCCTTGTGCATGGCAGAGAGCCCAGACTACCGGCTACTGTTCATGTTTCATCGCCGACAGTTTCTGATAATCCGACTAACTATGGTGCAGAACTGGCTCGACGGATGGACGCTGCTTTTGAGACTGTTTTTCTACATCGTGAAGAACAGAGACAAAAACGAGAATACTACTACAACAAGGACACAAGGTTCAGGCCATACGTTTGTGGTGATCTGGTATGGATGGATGATCCCACCACACAACGACAGAAGCTTGCTCCAAACTGGACTGGACCATATAAGGTTGTATCTGTGGACGACAAAGGGCTCCTTTACAAGCTGGTGGATGTGCAACATCCTCAGGCTGCGACCAAGGTCATTCACTATGATCGGTTGAAACCTTATCGTGGTTCCACAGACACATTAACAATGGAGGGCAATCAATCTGTCCCAATGCCAAACATGAACACGCTGCCGAGGTACACAGCTCTGTCTGGCTCATTGCCCTTGATCTTTGGCCAAACAGCGCAGACAGCAGAAACTGCGAGGTCATTGACACTTTCACCAAGGAGACAAACTGAACCAGTCTCCCAGCAGCCGGCGCAAACACCTCTTAGCTTGCCGCCCTCTGAGGGTGCAGTTGTCACCAGGTGTGGGCGCATTGTTCGGAAGCCACGACGACTGTTGTCGTGACAAAGTTAAAAAAAAAAAAAAAAAAACTGTTCGATATGTGGACTTTGCTGTAAGTTTTGTTGTTCTGAGATTGTGTTTTGGGAAGATGATTTATTTTCTTTTATTGTCATTATGGTTACCTTATTTTGAAATGAGGACATTTCATTTAAAGAGGGGGAAGTATGTAAGATGATTTATTTTGATTTGTTTTGATGTAAGATGATTTATTTGTGCAGTTATGTATTTAGGTTACTGTGTCTTTAAGAGATTTCTTCTTCGTGGGTTTTTGGGTGTGTTCAGACTGAGCGGGGGAAAACTGCGGCAGACGTGGGCTGCGTTCATGAGGGAATGACGTTGGATTGAAGAGCTGAATAAAGTTCGTGCAGCCAAGCTTAACCCTTTCAGCGTGATTACTCCTTCTCCATCCCACGACCTTCAGATGTGTTCGTGACACTTCTCCACCTCAAGCGGTGGTGTTACAATATGATAGAGTTGATATTATTTGGTGATGTATCTCAAGCAGAGTCCTTGACTCAGATCCACTCCTTCGTGCCTGCAGCAGCAGACCCTTGGATGATGGCTCAGACATGGAGGGGGAGGGGCTGAGGGCTGGACAGGAAAATTATTCTACATTTGCATAAAGACTGAAGAAGTATTTTGGATGAAAGACGAAACGTTTCTACAATTCTTTGTTTTTTGAACCCGTCCAGAGGACCAGACTTAACTTTTTTAGATTATTCTATAACTTGTCCGGTCCAGGAAGTTAGAGCAGGTCAGGGTTGTATTTCGTATTAGGCTACGCCCTTTAGCTCTCACTTATTGGATAATCTCTATGCGCGTCAGCGCCTACTGAAAATTTTAGTCCACGCCCACCTACTGTGTGGGCCTGCCCCCGTGTCTTCTTAATCCACTGACACAGGGGTCACTTCCTCTTTTAATCGTTCAGCTGTCGGCTGAAGACCTACTATCAAGAGAAGAAACCGAAGTCCTTGTTCATCTCCCACCCGCCCAACCCTTTTCAGGCCGACATGCTACAGACTAATGTCGGGGGTGGGGTGGGGGGGTGTTCTTTGTGGCAGAAAACTACTCGCTGAACAAGACCATCGCCTTTTTGGTTCTCGATGGAACCACAGAGTGTATCAAACGAGTCACCCAAAAAAGGTAATGCTAGCTAGCCGCGTGGGTCTCTCCTCTACATGGAGAGCGAGTAGCGGCGGCTAACAATGTCATCGGGAAACCTTATCAGCGGTGAGTGACGTCTTTATTTATTACTTTAAACCATGACCAGGAAGAAAATGGTCCTTTGTGCCGTCGTGTTCTGCATGAAAACCTACAGAACGCACGCATCTGCCGTTAGTGCTTAGGACCCGCTAAAGCGATGCTAATAGTATCCCCGGCCTCCTCTCTGGAGAACAGCACGGCCCGGCTAACGACGTCATCGGGAAGCCTTATCAGCGCTGAGTGACGTCTTTATTTATTTATTACTTATACCACGACCAGGAAGAAAATGGTCCCTGGTGGCGTTGTTTTCTGCATGAAAAGCTACAGAACGCATGCATCTGCCGTTAGCTTATGACCCGCTAAAGAGATGCTAACAGTAGCCCCGGCCTCCTCTCTCTGGAGAATAGCATGGCGCTGCTACCAAATGTCACCGGGAAGTTTTTCAAGCAACAATGGCTGCAAGATGTGATGAATGATGTCTTATTCATTTAGTTAAAACTGTTCCTTATGGCGTTGTTTTTTGCATGAAAAGTTACAAGAAGCGCATGCCTGCTGTTAGCACAATCACAGGGCCTGCTATTTTTACACTAACATGCAGCAGTTTGTTTTTTGGCCTGCATGAAGCGTGCGTGGTGCGCTGTTTTAGCGTCGCTCTAAACATCCCGAGAGGCAAAGTTCGAGCGTATGCTCTTCTTCAGGAGACAGGGCTAGCGCTGAGGGATTTTTTCTGCACCCATCTCTTCTCCGCCCCATCGGATGATCTGGCGGGGAGGCTTTTTCAGTGCTACCCTACACATCCCATAAGGCAAGGTTCGAACGTATGCTCCACCTCCCCGGGTTTTTTTCTCCTACGCTGGCGACTGCTCCGTTAACAATGCAAGCGCCCGCTCCTGACCTGCCCGTCACAATCAGGAGACACCGACACTTCCAGAGGCAGCAGTACCGGCGCTCCACGACTGCATCGGCGCCACCCCCGTGCAGCTCCGCCGCCGGGCCCTCCAAACAGAGACCAGCAGCAGCCGCCTTGTCATCCAGGTGCTACCCAGCATTTTCAGAGAAGCCGCCCATAGACGTAGAGCTGGAGCAGTCAGCAGCAACAGCCCCAGCAGCCATGCAGTCGACAGCAGAAGAAATGACTCGTTGCAGGAAGTGTGTGCGATGTAAATTGTTGTTTTGAAATAAAACACCCACATCCTCTAAAAGCAGATCCTCCTCACCTGCTTTAAGCCTGTCTGTTGGACCGAAAGGCCCCTCAGCAGCTTTGACACACACACGTCCCACCAGTAACAAGCCGGTCTCTAATAAACCGCTGTTTATGAGACGCCAGAGCTGGAGCAACGTCACAAAGCACTCCTGTTTCACGCCTGATGAGCCACATGCTATGCAGATGGAGCCGGGTAAAACCCCTGCTCTCTGCCGCAAAAAGAGTTACATACCCCTGGTTCAGCTCCCAGGGTGCCCAACAGGGTTGATCACCTCTCATCAAAACCTCTGTTGACACAGCGTTTCACGTACAGGAGTGATACCGTCCATCTGCAGCTCGAGCAGGCTCACTGCAGCGCTGAACATAGCACAAAGAGACTCATCACATAGAGTGAATGCGGGCCACCGCTTAAGCGGCTTGCCGCGTGCGGCAATGACAACGCTTTGCCTCGGCATTGTTTCCTCCCCCCACCTGCAGACCCACAGACGGGACGTAGCGCAAAGGCGGTCACGCGACGCGAGCCACTGCTTAGGCAGCGTGCCACGTGCCATGAAAACAAAGCCTCGCGTCAATGTTTGTTTACTTTCTCTGTGGACCCACAGAATTTGCTTTCTTTAGCTACGGAACCGCAGACTGAACGTAGCGCTGAGGCAGCTACACAACCCTTTCTGGACGGGACCCCATGGGTCGCTCGTGTGACAGAGGAAGGGGCCCTGGAGTTGTTGACATCCATGCCGAGCATGGCGCGGCACGAGCACGCACGACCGCTCTCCGAGCGGCACGCTCAATGGTAGTAAATGTGTGTACTCGACAAATGGATGGACGCGCTCATAGGCAAGGCTGCATGCTTCAATTTGCAGCAAAACCACCCCCATTCAGAGGAATATTGGAGACGGTGTTGTCATGCCCAGAGCAAAGTTCCTCCCTCCTGTCAGAGATTCAGGAGCTACTGACGAAAGGAGTGATCTCCAGGGTGTCAGATGGGAAGGAAAACTCAGGTTTTTACTCCTCTTATTATCTTATACCAAAGAAAAAAGGGGGATTGCGACCAATTCTCGATTTGTCCATCTTCAACAAATCGATTGTGGAGAGAGGGTTTCACATGCTGACAATAAAACAGCTGTTGAGAAACATCCACGTCTGGTTCATGTCCTTCGACCTGCGAGATGCTTACTGGCACATTCCCATTGTCCCAAAACACAGGAAGTTCCTACGGTTTTTCCTTCAAAGGGGCCCAGTTCGAGTACAACAGGCCCCCTTTCGGCTATTCCCTCGCTCCCAGGACATTCTCAAGGGGCGTGGAGACCGCCATCCAGCCGTTACGCATGGCTGGGATGAGAATACTCTTTTATCTGGAAGATCTGCTGCTGCTGAGCAAGTCCAGAGAGGAAGCCGCGATCCAGACCAGGGCTCTAGCAGAAAATCTGCTAATCCTAGGGTTTTCAGTGAACTAGGAAAAGAGCTCCGTCCTCCCAGCTCAGACTATTGTTTATCTGGGAGTGGAGCTGAATTCAAGCACAATGAGAGCTCGTCTGTCACAGCAAAGAGCCCTCGACCTGGCAGCTCAGCTGACCCGCATAAGACCCGGAAGGGTGGTGACGGTGGCATCCATCATGCACCTCTTTGGCATGATGGCGGCCGCTCATGTTGTTGTGCATCTCGGTCTGCTTCATATGAGACCTCCCCAGCATTGGTTTGCCCGTCTACGCATAAATCCTGTGCGTCAGAAAAGGCAGATGATTCAGGTCCCCCCCATCTCCATGGGAACTGATCTACGTCACTGGGGGAACCCTCTCATGCTGGCGGAGGGAGTCTCCATGGCCAGACCCACGTCACACGTCCCTGTGTTCAAGGACGCTTCTCTGATGGGCTAGGGTAGGACGTGTCTGTCTCAGACGGTCGGAGCGAGGTGGCCAGATCACACTCGCCTCCATGTAAATGTGTTAGAACTGCTAACAGGGCTCAAAGTTGTGTAGCACTTTGCCCCTCTGCTTCAAAATCAGCATGTACTGATACACACCGACATCAAGGTGGCAGCATCATATATAAATCGTTAGGGCAGTGTTCGCTCGGCCCAGCTGTTACGCGTGGCGAGGTAGCTTCTTATCTGGGCTCACCGGCACCTTCTCTCCCCGAGAGCGGTGTACATTCTCGGTGTTCTAAACATAGAGGCGGACATCATGTCGAGGGGCGGGCCGTGTCATGGAGATTGGGCTCTCTATCCCGACATAATAGCTCAGATCTGGGCCGGTTCGACAGTGCGGTGATAGATATGTTTGCGTCACGAGACAATGCACATTGTCCACTATGGTTCTCACTGAGCCCACGGGACAATCCTCCCCTGGGAGTGGACACTTTTTCGCATAGCTGGTGGCCAAAGAAGCTGTTATATGTTTTTCCGTCGGTCCCTCTCATCCCGCACGTACTGGAGCGAGTCCAGAGGGAGAAACTGTCAGTCATCCTCATAGCTCCAGAACGCAAAAACCCACCATGGTTTCTGAACCTGCAGCGGCTGGTGGCGGACCGAACTCTGCAGCTTCCATGGAGAAGGGACACGCTTCTCCAAGCAGGAGGGGGGATCATGCACTTTCCGGAGATAAGCCAGACCCTTTGGGCTTGGATACTGAAAGGAACCGTTTAGCATGTTTGGGTCTCCTCCAGCTGTTGTCCAGACTATCAAGGACGCACGAGCCACGTCTAAGACAACACTTTACGCGTCTAAGTGGGCAGTTTTTCAGCGCTGGTGCACTGAAAAAGATGTTGATACCATAGCATGTGAGATTGGCTGCGTACTGTCATTCCTGCCGCTGCTGATGGACACAAATTTAGCCTTCAGCACCATTAAGGTTTACGCTGCAGTTATTTCCTCATGTCACGAAGGGTTTGGTGACAGGACGCTGTTTAATCACCCTCTGATGAAGTATTTCTTAAAAGGCGTGCGACGGCACAGACCCGTGATGCGCCCTCGCTCCTCACTTTACGCACGTTACTTAAAGCCCCCTTTTGAACCTTTATGTGAAGTGCCGATAAAGTTCCTATCTCTTAAAAGCTGCACTGCTGTTGGCACTCACATCAGCAAAGAGAGTGAGTAATTTATGTGCACTCTCTGTGGCTCCTTCATGTTTGAGAATTCAACATGATTGAAGCTTTGCCACTTTAAGACCCAGTCCAACCTATATGCCAAAGTGCATAAACAGCTCTTTAAATCACGGGCAATCACACTAATGGGTTTCATCTTCCCCCACACGTGTCGGAGGAAGGGGCCACGTCTTATTTGTTGTGCCCAGTCAAATGCTCAAATGCTATGTGACATGCACGGCCAGCTTACGTCATTCTCAAAACTTGTTTGTTCACTACAGGGACAGCTCTGTTGGACGTGCTTGTCTTTCCAGCGCCTCTCTCACTGGTTGTGTGAGGCCATGTCAGAGGCCTACAGAGCTGCTGGAGAAGAACCTCCACAAACCCTGCGTGCAAACTCCACGCAGGCGATCGCGTCCTCCACAGCACTACATGGTGGATGACGGTTAGTGTCATTTGTGCAGCTGCGGCGTGGGTTACACCATGCTCGTTTATACATTTCTATCTGCGTGATATGTCTAGATTTTTCTATGACTCATTCAGTTCTCAGAGTCCAAGATGAGTAGTTGTTGAGTCCTTCATGAAGTGTTTTTGGCCCACATCTGCCTGCTGCCAGGCATGATAGAATAGAATAGAAGGGCAGTGAGTTCTCAACAGCTTTTCACTCCAGGAGAAGATTTTATTTTCAGGCCAGGCTACAGGCTTTTGACTGCAGCCTTGAAGTCAAGGTGCTGTTCAGGTCCAAATCGTCGAATCATGTGAGGTTCCGAGCTACAAATCCTCGACTGTGCCCTGATGGTTTGGCTGTAAACGAGTCCCAGAGCGCACCGCAGGTCTGCGGCTGTCAGCTCGTACAACAGCTGGCTTGTTGAGGTCATAGCCCGGATCAGAGAATCTGGTTGAGCAGGGAGTCTCGCCAGCATGTTGATCGCCGTGGTAGCCTCCCTCAGCTTCCAGTAGCAGAAAACATCAGCCGATCCCAAAAAGCAGATCAACCGCCATCAATATTCCAATAATCCACAAAACTTCAACGTCTTCAACAGAGAGAACGGTCAGACACACTGACCACGATTCCATAGTGTATCCTACCACCTGCGTGTCGAAGGGGCAATCCGCCTCTCCTGGTCCGGTGCGTTTCGTTGAATTTTTTTTATCAATATGTGTGAGTGTTCACCATCAGTCTCAGTACTGTGTTTACTGTGGTTTCTGATTGTTGTTTAATAAAGCTCTAACCTGTTCTGTACATAGTTTCAGTAACAGTTATGTTCCCTCGGTTGAGGGTTGCCCGCCAGAGACTGTTCCACCCTCTGGCACTGTTGCAAAATAAACAAAAAACAAAAAAACAACAACACAAAAACAATATTAAACACATAGATTTTTCATGCTGCTTCGGCAGCTGAATTATGCCTGTAGGCTGCATCACAGGCCTGCAGACCCATCCTCCAGTCCACCAAGTGCCCTTCTCCAGTGCGCCTTGACGCGTGGCATGCATATTTCGCACGGGAAACGATGTGTACTGTTGTGTTGGGTGAGCAGGTGCTTCATACTGGTGTTTTGACCCAGTGAGCCATGGACCATATCCTACTCCGCCCTTTATCCAATAAGCGAGAGCTAAAGGGCGTAGCCTAATATGAAAAAGAACTTTGGTTACATATCGTAACCCCAGATACTATGAGTACCGTAAAAATCGGTCTATAACACACAGTTTTTTTACTCATTTGAATGTCCTGCGTGTTATACGCCGAAGCGTGTTATTTGTGGATTTTTCCCCCATATTTTTAAGACCCATTTTTGGCTCTGATATCGTTGTTTTTCATTTTGGGAAAAAAAATGGTGCAGTACCACATTTGTCCGCTAGGGGGCCACTTCCAGACCGTTTCTAGCTCTTGTGTCCGAAAAAAGCCTCCTCTGGTCGGACTGACTCTGTCGTTGCCCGCCTCCTGCACTGGATGTTATGTTGTTAGCCGTATTTTTACCAAGATATCTCATAAACCACAACGCGGATTTTCTTTAAACTTACAGAGCGTAATTATTTGGTGGTCATTTACCAAATGTTAGCTGAAGAAGATGTNGCTTCTGTAACAAAGGCCTCTTCGTCCAAACTATTCCTCCATTCGTAACTTAGTTTTAGTTAAACTAAAATAGAAAAGAAAATATAGTTTGGTCTAAATGTCTGTTGTCCTTTTAGATGACGACGTAGGATTTGGTATCCCTATAAATTTTGAAGTCTATGGCGAGACTCATTAAAAATGAATAGATAATCTAGAATAGAATCGATCGAATCGGTTCAATTTAGAAATTGTGAGACCAGTCTAGTTTATGGTACCTAAAGTAGCTTTAAACTACATTGACTCTTCAATGACTAAGGTTTAACAAAATGAAACTGCATGTTGGCATAATTAAATCCACTTAAGTCTTCAACTAACATTAAAGCAAAACCTCTTTTGGCTGGGAGTGTTCAGAAAACAATACCAAACTTCAATAACAACAAAAGTAGCAATTAAGCAACTGACAATGTTTCACTGCTTCATCTCACTCCTGTCATCAGATTCCAACATGTAGCACACAAGAAAACAGGTCTTAGCTTTATAACTGATGTCATTTAAATCCTACAGATTTAAACGGTTGTTACGGTTAATTTTTTGTTGTGGGTTTTTAGACTTAGCGTTTCTAAGTTCTAGTTGGAACGGTTTCTTTTTGCAACTAATATAGTTTAAACTGTACAGTTCATTTACTATCTTGTGTTTGGATGACCTTATTATCCCATGAAGTCAGTGAGTTTGTGAGATCTTTGTCTTTTGTGGAGTCATTGAACGCCTTTCCATAGCCACCTCTTCCAGCTCTTTTGGGAGGACCCCAGGGTGTTCCCAGGCCAACTGAGAAACATAGTCTGTCTAGCGTATCCTGGGTCTTCCCCGGGGTCTCCTCCCAGTCAGACATGCTTGAAGCACCTCAACTGGCTCCTCTCAATGTGGAGGAGCAGCAGTTCTACTCCCAAGTCTCTCCTAGATCCAGTCCAGCTACCCTGCGGAGGGAACTAATTTCAACCACCTGTATCCGCAATCTCATTCTTTCGGGCACTACACAGAGTTCATGAGTTGAGGGTAGGAGCATAGACCGACTGGTAAATAAAGAGCTTTGCCTTACAGCTTAGCTCTCTCTTCACCACAACGGACCAGTACAGAGTCCTCAATACTGCAGACAATCCATCGGGCAATCTCACATTTCATTCTTCCTTCACAAGTGAACAGTTGTATTTGAGTTGTTCTCCTGAGCTTGATGTGGGAAGACGTTGAGAATAAATCGAGACTCAAGGTATTTTTCGTCAATTTCTGCAGACTCCCACACGCAACACTTAATCAACTTTAGAATGCAAAACATGTCTAAAACTTAATCAAATATTGATGTAAATGGTGGTGAATGTAATGTATGGTAAATACAGACGCTGGTGAAGATTCTCAGTCGTCCAGGACATGATAAAATCAAAAAAGGCATTCAATACAAGATCAACTGGACTTTATTTGTTACAGAAGACGTTTCAACCTCTATCCAGAGGGCTTTATCAATTCTATAAACAGACTGTGTGTGCGTGGAGTTGTAACAGTCTTAGGAGTTACGCATCATGTACCACCAAATGTTCATGAACCATCAAATGTACATGAAAGTACATTACATGGTGTCAGAAGAAAACGTTTCCTGCTCCTAAAAGGAAGTTATAGTCATGGAGAAGTTTAACCCACCAAGTGAATTCAAGTTTGACTGCCCTGTCAAGTGGCCAGAGTGGAAACAAAGATTTTCACGCTACCGGTTAGTAACAAAGCTAAATAAGGACAATGGAGAAACACAAGTGAGTTCACTCATTTATGCCATGGGGAGCGACGCTGAAAAGATATTTAGCTCGTTCAACTTTGCTGACGAAGAAGAAAAGAAAAACTTTGATGCTGTTCTTAAATAGTTTGACGAGTACTTTATTCCCTGCCGTAATGTTATACACGAGGGGGCATGTTTCTATCAGCATAGCTGCTTGGGGAGATGCCAGAACAGTACATACGAGTGCTGTATGAGTTGGCAGAGCATTGCAACTTTGGGGACAAACGCAATGAGCACATCAGAGACCGCCTAGTAGTGGGCATCAAGGATAAAGAACTGTCCCGTAGATTTCAACTCAAAGCAGACCTGACATTAACGGACGTTATTGAACAAGCGCGTCAGGCAGAGGAGATTACTAAGCAGGTCAGTCTTAAGTCTAACCCACAAGAGGCTCACGTGAACACGCTACGTCGTCACAGCGACCCACAGATAGAAAGGATCGGATGACACAGACAGTGGCAGGCTGGTAGTAATCACCAAGCAGCCCAGAAATCAGAGAGCTGTGGGATATACGGAAAACCCAAGCACTCAGAGATTAAGAAATGCCCCGCACTGAAGACCCACTTGTTCAAAAAAGCTTTCAGTGTGTAACTTTTATTATTTTGTATTTTAGTATGTAGCATCTTTATTTCAATTGCATTTTTATTTCACTTGTTCAAAAAAGCTTTCTGTGTGTAACTTTTATTACTTGTGTTATTTTAGTATGTAGCATTTTTATTTCCATTGCCTTCTTTTATCGCTGTGGTTTCTTATTCTATTTTCATTGATCTATTGTTCCCGTTTATTTTTCTTTTTATCCTGTTAAGCACCTTGGTCAATGCAAGGCATTGTGGAAGGTGCTATACAAATAAAGTTTATTATTATTATTATTATTATTATTATTAAGATCAAGTGTAATAAGTGTCACAGGCAGGGACACTGGGAGCGTGTGTGTCACTCAAAACAAGTGAGAGAAGTCACTGAGGAGGTGAAGCAGCCTTATTTCCTGGGTGAAATTGGTGGAAAGATAAGCAGCCAGGAAGACTGGTCAGTTTATATGGAGGTGAGCAGCATCCCAATAACCTTTAAAATAAACACTGGTGCAGACACCACAGTTATTAAGCTAAAAACATTTAAGATGATGAAACCCAAAATAGAGCTCGACCCACCAGACACTTGCTTGGTTGGCCCGGGGGAGGGGGGGGACCTCAGCTGCATGGGGTTGTTTCAGACTACACAAAGTACAAAGAAAAGGAGTAGTCATTTAAAGTCCATGTTATTAGAGGGAGAGTCAGCTGTCTTCTTGGTCGTCATGAAGCTGTAAACATGGACCTTGTGAAAAGAGTGAATGAGCTCACTGGCGTTTTCAGGTCAGGAGGACTGCTGAATACAGAGCCAGTGAAAATAGTCCTACAGGACGACGACCAACCATATGCTGTACACACAGCGAGGCGGATACCCCTCTCACTCGTCCCTCTCGTAAAGAAAGAGCTACACTGGTAAGAAACTGAAGGCATCATAGAAAAGGTGACTCAACCGACTGAGTGGTGTGTAGCCATGTTGCCTGTCCTCAAACCCAACAAGCAGGAGGTTCAATGCTGTGCCAATCTCCGGAGGCTTAACAGAGTGGTAAAACGTGAAAAGTAGGTGCTACCTACTGTTGAAGAGATACTACCTAGACTCCCAGGGTCAAAAGTGTTTACTTCATTGGATGCAGCTAGCGGGTTTTATCAAGTGCCACTTTATGAGGACAGTAAAAACCTCACCACCTTCATCATCCCATTTGGGAGGTATGCTTTCCGGCGCCTCCCGTTCGGGATCACAAGCGTGCCAGAGATTTTCCAAAGGAAAATGGCAGAGTCTCTGCTAAGACTCGAAGGGACAGAAGTGTACATGGATGATATCCTCATCTACGGAGAAACTGAGGAGATCCATGACCAACGCTTAGACAAAGCCCTGAAAGTCATTGAGGAGGCAGGCCTTAAGCTAAACGAACGCAAGTGCAAGTTCAGACATGGTCAGGTTCGTTTTCTAGGTCATATTATCAATGGGGCTGGTGTCCAACCCGACCCAGAAAAGGTAGAACTCATTGAGAACTTTCCCCAGCCAAACAACATTACAAAACTGAAAAGATTTCTGGGGATGATGAACTATTGGGCCAAATATTCTCCAGAGCTGTCCACAGTGAGCGAGCCACTCTACGCACTGCTGAAAAGAGACACAGAGTGGTTGTGGGAGCATGCACAACAAGAGGCTTTTCAAAAGCTCAAAGTCCTGCTGGTAGCAGTCCCATTTCTAGCTTTCTATGATGTCAACAAACCAACAGCTGTGTCAGCTGATGCTAGCAGCTACGGACTAGGTGCTGTCATTCTCCAGCAACATAAAGACCAGAGTCAGAGTCAGAGAGTCAGAGTCAGAGTCTTTGACTCTGATAAGGACCAGAGGAAACCCATAGCCTACGCGTCCAGAAGACTGAGCGACGCCGAGACGAGGTATGCTCAAATTGAAAAAGAGTGCCTAGCCGGCGTCTGGGCATGTGAAAGATTCGACAAATACCTGTTTGGACTCGACAACTTCAGACTAATTACTGACCATAAGCCCTTAGTGCTCCTTATTAACAGTAAGGACTTGGACAATGTTCCAGTGAGATGTCAGAGGCTGTTGATGAGACTTATGAGGTTTAATGCAGTAGCTGAATATGCACCAGGCTAAACCTTAGCAGTGGCGGATGCTCTATCCAGAGGTCCAGAGCAGTGTTATGGGGACAACGATTTACAAGATGATAAGGCAACACACATAGACTCTGCTGTTAGTCAGGTGCCAGCCACACCACGGAGGATCACTGAGATAAAACACAGTACAGCTAGTAATCCACAGCTTCAGACTGTGTGCAGCTTCATTAGGTCAGGTTGGCCTGAGTACCTCAACAAAGTTCTAGAGTCGGTGAGGGATTTTTACCAGGTCACAGGAGAGTTGTCTGAGTTAGACAGCTTATGCCCCTTTTCCACTCGCTCGGCGCAGAGCGGATCAGTCTGGTCCAGTCTGGTCCAATTCGGATCGGCTCACATGTAGGTTTGTCTCCATTCACTTCTGTAGCCTTTCGGTGGGCGGGGTGTAGAATCCTACACTCTCACACGTGGTGGAGGTATGTTTTTTAGCCATGCTTTCTATTCATTTTGAGCTCCAACAATACGATCAGCTACGCTTCGGTGTGGTGCGGGCGGGGACAAGCTCAGATGGAGGATCTGTTCTTGTCGTTCTGAAGAGACCCACAATGCACCTGTTCCCTCCGAACAGCCTCATCCCCCCCGACCAATCGGTGTCCGACAGTGTTCATGACGTGACGGCCGGCGCGCTTACAGCTCGCCTGAACCCTGCTCGGACATCGGTCCGGAATCACGGTGCGGCGCGCCTCATATGTCAGGTGGGAAATGCGCCCAGCCCGCTCCTGGCACGCAAATATTGCGAAACAACCGACCCGAACCGGCAGGTGGAAAAGAGGCATTAGTTGTGAGAGGGAACCGCATAGGTATCCCTGTGAGCATGAGGGAGGAGGTTCCAGAGAGGATTCACGATGGGCACCAAGGTTTAAGCAAGTGTAACTGGGTGGTTTTAGTTCATTGGAAGAGTGGCTGTAAATTCCCACTCTGGTTTGGGCCCCTGAACACACCTTGTCCTGTTCCTCCAGTTTCATGCTAGTTTTGGTCAAAGCTTGAAAAAGCCACTGCGGAGGGACCAAAGAGCCACATGTGGCTCCAGTGCTGCAGGTTGCAGACCCCTGGTCTAGAATCACTCGTTCCGGCAGAGTGAGCAAACCACCAACTAAACTTAACCTGTAGTCAACTGTATTTAAAAGATTTGACATGAGAGAAGCAGATTTTTTTGTTGTTGCTACAAGGACAGCTATCTTTGTTTGTAATGGTTTATATGCACCGACTGCACAGGTTGTGACCTCAATTTTGTATTTTGGTTACATGATTAACATGAAACTGTGTTTTTGTTCATTTCAGAGAGGATGGTGGACTGGAAATTGTTTATTACAGTTAAAATGATTTTCTGTTACTAATGAGCTATGTGATTTAGGAAAATATTTGTTACTCAGTATATTATGTATTCTCTTTTAAGGAGAGGAGATGTAATGTACTGTAAATACAGACGTACTGCAGTGGTGGGATGTAACTAAGTACAAGTACTTTGCTACTGTACTTAAGTACATTTTTCATGTATCTGTACTTTACTTAAGTAGAATTAAATGTGGTTACTTTTACTGCACTACATTTTACATGAAGTATCTGTACTTTCTACTACACTACATTTCTATAATGTGTTGAGTTACAAGTTACATTCACGTTGCAGCTTTTTGAATTGTCATTAGTTTGAAAGTAACTGATGTCGAGAGAGTTGGTCCATTGAATCACTGCAAAGTAGACAGGTAACATTAGACCTGCCTTCAAGAAGAGTTGGACCAATGATGTATATACTAGTGTATATGTCATTGAGCTGGGAGCACCCACAGTAACACCCAAAATGGATTCATTCCACCACAGAGATTCAGCCAGAAGATACACAACACCCATGATTTTATTGAAAGACTATTGAAATATTATTGAAATACTATTGAAAGACAGTACAGCAGGGTAGATTTTCTCTCCCAAAAGAGCCTGACTGGACTCAAAAAACTTTGAAAATCAACTTCTTCTGAACTTGAACAAGAAATTATTGCTGCTATATTAAAATGTGTCAGTTCATGGGATGTTAGGAGACAAGAGATGTCTCAAAATGGCTCGACACTCAGGTCCTAGTTTTGAAAATGGTGTCAGGAAGTTAAAATATTGTTCATTGTTGATCCATTACAAGGTTGACTAGACAGTATTTTAACTAGAGTTGATGACAAACTGGAGTTGAAATGATCAGTGATTTGTTAGGTCTAATGCTCCTTTTTTCTGTCAGACAACTTTTTACTTCAATGTTCTTACAACATTTAAAAGGACACACTGGTTTTGCTTTGTGTTAAATAAAAACTTTCAAAGGTAAAATCATTCTTATTTTGCTTAATGACATTTAACTCTGTATCATCCCTGAAAATCTGACGCACAGAATCACAAGTCCAAGTGTGAACTATGTCACAGAGTAAACACAATAAAAACATGTCTCATCATTATTAATGTATTACAGAAAATATACATACAGTAGGTACACATGATATTGTAGGCCACTGCAGTAATACATTCAGCAAGTACTTTTACTTTAATACTTTAAGTATTTTTAAAAGCAAGTACTTATTTAATTAAGTAAAAACATTAATATGGTACTTCTACTTTTACTAGAGTACATTTTTGTCTGTTTATTTGTACTTTTACTTACCGTAAGTACAGTACAGTACTGTACAGTGTTTGAGTAATTTCCCCACCACTGACGTACTGTCACTTTAAGGGTGTGTGTGCCCAAAGCATTCTGTGTGCGCAAAGCATTCTGGGTACCACTGTACGAGCGGGGAAACAACGCAGTTTATTAAATAAAACACGTTCGAGTGGAGACTACCTGCATCCTCTTTCTAACAAATGTAATGAAAATACATTACAGTGAATGTTTTTTTAGCACAACTCTAATGCCCTATAACTTATATAACATTAAAAAATATAAATATAACTTGTGTGTTTTAGGTAGCATTTTCAGTTAGCACTCAAGCTAACTGAACTTGCAGAGTGGTTGCCTGCTGTGACTGTCAACAGAAACTTGAGTACCTGTAGAAGAAACTCGAGCAACATAAACCTATTATACAGACTTGATTTCATCCCAAACCATCAACTACAGATATATTAAGGTTTGTATTTTATTGTTGTTGTTATTTCTCCTAAGCGTCACACAGTGTACTGTAGTTCTAAAAGAACTAAGTCTGGTCCTCTGGACATTCAAAAAACAAAACAAAGCAAAAAAAATGTAGAAATGTTTCGTCTTTCGTCCGAAAGACTTCCTCAGTCTGAGTTGCTGTATTCAGCTCAGTCTTATAAATAGTACCCTCTCACAGTGGATCAACCAGTTTGCTGATGACAGCTGAAACCAGCTGCTCACATGATCAAGGAGGACCATCAGCCTAACGATGGATCAGTACGACCAGACTTAGCTCGTTTAGATTTTTCTACCTGGATAAGTGAGCATGCATCAGGGTACTGTAGTTATAGTTTTCTGCTAGCAAACATGTTTAGCATAGGGGTCATTCCACTGAATGGGTGCCTTTTACTTGTACTGTAGTAAGTCTCCAAAGTTAAATATATTTTTTACATGTTTTTTTAAACTGGATATAGTAATATACATATGTAACTATTCAAAATGGCCATTCCATCTTAGGTGATTTTATTTAAATTTTTTATTAAGCTTTAAAGTCGAAGATGGTTGCATTTTTTCAGTCCTGTTATCAAAACTCATTTGACATCCAAAAAGCATATTTTAAAATATAATAACAAATTTTATTGTATACTGTACTCCTAATAAGGTCTTTATTTTTGATGGAATGGTTTAATACGACCCCGACCCCGGATAAGCGGACGAAAATGGATGGATGGATGGATGGATGGAATGGTTTAATAGATAAGAAAGTTCATGCTCAATAGTCCAGGTATCAAATCTGATAATTCTCAATCAGGTCATCTGGACAGTTTCTTTTTAGTAGAAACGTTTCACCCTCACTCCAGAGGGCTTCATCAGTCAGAGTAGTTCCAGCACACTGATGTTACCCCACCAAGTAAACAACTTAAGTGGACCAACCAGTTTGCTGGAGCCAAGATGGTTTCTGGAGGCCGTCCTGTCCCTCGTCGACTCCTCCCAGGCAGGCAGCCACAGCCAAAGTGGTTCAAGACAGTGTTGCCAGGTGTACGATAATTATCGTATTTGTACGATAATTTTGCCCTCTGTACGATGTACGATCAATAATCCCGAAAAAGGCCAAAAATACGATAATTTGACCATTCCCTGAAGGTGTAGTTGTGATCGGTTTCCATCAGCCTGTCGCAACTGTCTGTCGGAGTTTTTTTGTGAACCCTGAAGGCATCTTGAAATTCCAGCCAATCGTGCTTTTCTAAATGTGACCTAAGAGTGACGTATGTGCAGAACAACGACCATGATTGGCTGAATAGTCCGCTGCGCCCGCCCCATGCGTTAGAAAAAGCAGAGCAGCAGAGCCGTGTGACACCGGTTTGGAAGAAGTGATGAAAATGATAGAAGTTGAACGTTAAATGATAAGAAATAAAATATGACAGGAAAACTGGGACATTACTGATACAGGAAGACATTTACACAACAACAGAGTGACTATAGAGCATACTTGTTATTTTGTTTATGACGGGTGTACGATAATTTCTCTCAAAATACGATAATTTTAGGGCTCTAGTACGATAATCCTACATTTCTCACCTGGCAACACTGGTTCAAGACAAGAAAGTTCAGCTCAATAGATACTTAAATAATGTACTGTAGTTTCTTTCCTTTTTTTTGACCAAAATGTCCATTCATACAAACAGAAATTGTGTTTCTCTAAATTTTCCAAAGCCATATTTAAAAATTTACAGAGACCGAAAGCAAAAGTTTATTACATTTATGATCATGAAATGTATTAAACAATTAGGTAAAAGACAGACCAAACAAAACTGAAAGTTATGCACCATAACTCATGTTCCCTGAAGGAAGGGAACGAGGTGCAACATACTTGCTATGGGAATTGCGCCCCCGCGCGATTACCTGAAGGAATATACTCACGCGTCACCGCCGCGCCAGAGGCCCCGCCCTCTGGGTACTTAAGCGGCTTGCGCCCCTCCATCTTTCTCCAAAGTTGCACTTCACCGAGCTTTCAGCATTGAAAAGGGCCAGCTATGTTGCACCTCGTTCCCTTCCTTCAGGGAACATGAGTTATGGTGCATAACTTTCAGTTCCCTTTCAGTCTGGTCTCTCAGTGCAACATACTTGCTATGGGAACGTAATCCATTCACGCCCTTGAAATGCTCAGTGAAATGCATGCTAGAGTGAACGTCTGCCCTTGACCAGCAGGCATCCCAAGGCTGCTTTCTATTGTGTGTTAGAAAGGACAGCCTGAGTGACGTCACCCGCAGTAACATCCAAACTGTAATGCTTTGCAAAAGTATTTAATGAGCTTCAATTCGCAGTAGCACAGATGTCTGCGACTGGTATACCCCTGAATAATGACCAGGAAGTAGCCAAGCCTCTAGTGGAGTGAGCATGCACTCCAGAGGGCACCTGTTGACCTTTGCTACTGTAGGCCCTTTTAATGGCCTCAGTCACCCAATGTGAGAGGCGTTGTTTTGATAGGGCTCTCCCGGTAGCAGGTGCTGCAAAGCAGACGAACAGTTGGTTTGTTTTCCTCCATTCGGCTGTTCTCTGCATGTAGGTGCGTAAAGCCCTCACTGGGCAGAGAGCCTGTAGCCTTTCCTGTTCCTGAGTGAGGCAGGAGCAAGTGGAAAAGGGGAGAGATCAAAGTCTAGACTCCTATGGTTCATAGTCAAGACCTTGGGAGTGTATGCGGGATTAGGCCTTTGTGTGACCTTTGACCCATCAGGGACGAATCTGGTACACATTGGGTGTACAGATAATGCATGGAGGTCACCCACGCGTTTTGCCGAGCAAAGTGCCAGGAGTAGAGCAGTTTTATAAGATAGTAAATCTATCTTAACCTCGCTCAGTGGCTCGAATGGAGGGTCGCAGAGGGCCCCCAGGACCAGGCCAAGATCCCAACCAGGGGTCAGGGTCCTGCTGGGTGGTTTAGTCCGAAGGACACCCTTCATAAATCTTATTATGATTGGATGTGCTCCAGGCGTCCTGTGTCCCCAACCTTCGTGACAGGCTGAAATCGCTGATAGGACAACTTTAATAGGGGCCAAGATGGTGTAGAGGCAGGGCTGCTGACTTAGGACCTGAAGTACACAGGTTCAAACCCCGGCCCTGGCCACTACACACCTTGGGGTGTCTATGAGTGCACACCTAATTCCCCAGCTCCCCGGGTGCTTTCTATGGCTGCTCACTGCACCACCTGGTGGTGGTTGGGTTAAATGCAGAGACGAATTTCGTCTTGTATGGGAAACATACACAGATGACAGAAATGTGACATTTATTTTTATTTATTTATTTTAATCGTTGAATAAGAACGACATTTTTCCAGTAAATCCTGAAGGAAATTCAGGAGCTGAGCCAAGTCGCATGCATAAGAAATAAAATTTCTTTCTGAGCACCAGGCTTCAAATATACGCCACTTTTGTTTATATAAAGATTGTGTTGATCCAGCACGGGCATTTTGTATGGTCAATACCACATTTTCTGGCAAGCCTGACGCCATCAACCTGTTCTTTTCAGCCAACAAGCTGAGACTTTTGGCAGTTCCTGGCCTAAGTGGTTGTACTGCCCCTTCTGGTGACACAGAGGCTGTTAACCCCTGGGGGTCAACCAGATTGGGAAGGAGGCCTCCTTGCTGATGTGCTCCCCAGTTACCTTGCTCAGGGTTAATTGAGGGCCGATGTAACCTGTCATCCTTATTAGACAGGTTTGGAGCAAAAGTCTATTTTCCTCCTCCAAGTTTGGAGTCCTGCTGTGAGGCTGCGAGTTATGTAAACGAGCAGACCTTCTAACTCTAATCCGTTTTCTGGGATGGTCTAGTCTACTGGTCCTTGGCTTTAATGGAGCATTGGTACCAGATAAACTGACCGAGGTCTAGGGCTGGGCCATATCATATCGTTACCGGTAATACCGGTATAAAAAGCTTGCCCGGGCAAAAAACTTATACCATGATATGCTAATTTCATGACATAATACGTCAGGGCGCCCGCCCCTTAACACCCGAGCACTTTAAACAACTGCGCACCTCCCCTCCACCAGTCTACTGGTGTAAAACGCTAATTAGTTACTGCTAAAATGTTAAAAACAACGCGCGCGCGTCTCAACTTCTCTCCCCCTGCTCTGAAGGCACAGACAGCTGTCCCCTCCTCCCCCACCCTGCTCCGCGTAGCTCGGTGCTGCATGTCTCGCTGCGTGTCCCCGCTGTAAACTGTGTCACAAACACGCGTGGCTCCACAGTCTGTCCACATCAGACACAGATCAGTTAAAAAAATGAATCAGAGGAATGACGCCAAATGAACAGATGAAGCTGAAACATGAACAAGTTTCAGCCGGGTGAGCTGATCAACTTGTAGAAGTTACAGCTCATTTAAAGGAGCTGTATGTAACATTTTTTATAAACATATTTCTTCACTCTGCCACATCTCCTGACAGACTGATGTTAGCCAGGTAATCTCTGAAAAAAATATATACTTTAAAAATGATCTGTTATTTAGATTGAAAAAGTCTGCACAAAATATAGATTAAAAAACCACCACAAAAACTAAAGTGCAGGTGTAGTTTTACTTGGAGACTAAATACTTTACTAAATAAAGTAATTTCAGTAAAATTACCCCTTGTTGTTTTTTAAAATTTTATATAATACTGCAAAGCAACATGTTAAGTTAATTTTGTCAAATAAATACATTTGATTTTTTTTGGGGGGTTATATCACGAAATTTATCGTTATTGTGATAATACTCTGAAATATCCCAATATAATTTTTGAGCCATATCGCCCACCCCTACCGAGGTCTGTGTTTCACCCTTTGGGAGAGTTATCTTTGAAAGCAGATTTAGATCAGTGCAGAACGGGAGGTGACGTGCTGTCTGAGTACTGCTTGGGCAATGCGTGTCCCTCGTTAATAACAAAGGAGCGGCTGCACCGTGAGAGCGTGGGGGTGTTCCTTTTGGTTTGGCAGACTTCAGATTATTTGGTGATAAAGAGCTCAGTTCCCCTCGAAAAACAGGAAGAGAGATCTGATTCGGCTCTGACTTGTTTTCATCTACAGCAGGCTGAACACAGTCACTGTTGTGGAGGTGTGAAGTATGTGGCTGCCTGAGGGCGTCTGATGTAGCCCCCCCCGTTGAGACTCTGTCAGCTTGCCTCCCTGAGGTGCGGACATGTCACGTGTTTGTCTGGTTAGTGTATTGGCTGGCCCATCGTTCACAACGAAACGAGGGCTTGAACACATGACCCTCCCCACCTGTCTCCCTGAGAGGCGTGGGGGGGGGGTTCGCAGACGCCTCTGTGTCTGCCCATAGCAGATGTATCAGAGGCACTCTGCTGGGGTTTATTGATTATGCTAATACCCCGTGGGCCGTGAGGGAGAGGGAAAAAAATGCCTTCTCCCTTTATGATGGCACGCAGGTCAGAGGGACCTGTTTTGCTGAAGATTGTGTGTTGTTGTTGTTTTGTCTTTTGAGAGTCAATAAAACAGAGAGGAGCTGTTTCATGAACTTTATACGTGCTTATGTGCAATGACGTACATGATTTTATGTCACTCACAACAGAGAAACCATGATTTGTACACGCTGTAAATAAACCAGCTGTTTGTACTGTGTTACAAGCAAAGTCTGGACATGAAGGGATCAATCCCGTTACCACGTGGGCGGGTGACAGTGTAACGTGGAAACGTGGACCTGGTTCATCAGGCACGTTTTTGTCTGTTGTCACGATTCACCGTGGAGTCCCTATGTTTAGTCGCCTGGCGGGAGACAAACCTGTTTTTGCTCCATGCGTGCTCGGTACAAGGTGGGCCCTGCGGAGGTCTTTGCCTGGGCTCCTCCTCGTATGCTGGCCGCTTCAGCGGTGGGGCACGCGTTGCCGAGTGGTGCCGAGACTGTGCAGATCTGCTACCAGCAGACTCCCTTGGAGGTGCGAAGTTTCTCCGGGGAATGCCCACCCGGAGAACTTCCGCCTGTCTACGTCTTTGGTCCAGTTTGGTCTGAATTCGCTCCAAAGCTTTACCAAACAATCCCTCTGGCTCTATCGAGTGGTGAAGAAAAAGCACCTTTTGTCCCTCCTGGAGATCCGTCAGAGTCATCCAGAGGTGGCGGATCGCGATGACCACCTTCGCCATTCCCCTGCCCTGCGCAACAGCAGCTGTCCCCATCATACGGAGCACAAAGTCTGTTGCCCTGCGGGCTTCATCCAGCAATTCGGCAGCCGCCTGCTTGTCCGTTGTTGTTTGAAGCTGTTGCACCTTTTCCGCTAGGTAAAGGCTGAAATATACCTGAGCGTCCTCTACTACGCCACTCTACGTGCGCATTTTGTGCGCATGCGTTTCGATGATAGCTTCAAAAGCTACGCTTTTCTAATGCTCGCGTTTTCGCTCCAAATCCTTGTTGTTTCGCTCCAAATCCTGGTTGTCATGTGAGCAGCCCCGAGCAACTGCGAGCAGAGGGGGACAAACTGAGGTCGCTGATTGGTCACTTGCTGACACGCCTACTGAAATGATTGACAGCTCGTCAGCTCACTCTATGAGCAGCCGGTTGCGGTGTTCTTCTGCGGTGTTCTGCTGCGGTGTTTCTACTTTATATGTTATAAAAAGTTCTCTCAGAAATAAAAATAATAACAGGGAGCGCTTTTCCTGCAGCCCACCAGGGAATATAAAGCCTCGCGCACCCAGGTAGGACCTGAATTCATTCATTTCAGTCATGAGTGAACGGAGGAAGAAGCGATTACTTGACTTTAGGCCAAAAAAAAACCAAAAGAAAAGGCCCGATCAGCGATAAAGAAGAGGAATTCAATTTATTTGTGTAACATACAAAACAGTCCGGCGCCGGGGAAGTTTATGGTCAGCCACCGCGCAAGCGTGCGCGGTCGTGCCCTGAGGGGCTGCGCGGGGCTACGCTTTTGCCTCAGCGTACGTACGTCGTACAGAGGCGTATACAGAGTACGCTCAGGTATATTTCAGCCTTAAGCCTGCATTAACGCGGACGCGTTCATGGTGCGCCCCGCAAGTCCCTGAGCCCTGTAGCATTTCTCGAGAAGAGACGCTGAGGCTCGACAAGCCTTGCTGGGAAGAGTTGGTTTTGTTCCTGATGATTTAGGAGCCAGGTGAGACGCTAGTGTGTCCTCAATCTGAGGCACGTTAGCTATTCCCACTTCATCCATCCCATCTACGTCGAGGAACTGTGAGAGGGGAAGGAGCATGGGGGCTCTTGGTTGAGTCCAGGTGCAAGTTAGTTCTGTGAGGAAGTCCGGGAACATGGGCATCTTTTGCCTCGTGGCGGCCTGCTGCTTCGAGTAAAAATAGCTTCCTGCCAGCCTCGTGACCTGTTGGCGAGGCGGAGGTTCCGGCCATGGGATGTTCAGGGCGTCCGTTGCTCTGTGGCACAAATCGAAC
Organism: Garcialebias charrua; assembly: GCA_038048925.1. NCBI lineage: Eukaryota > Metazoa > Chordata > Actinopteri > Cyprinodontiformes > Rivulidae > Garcialebias > Garcialebias charrua. The sequence goes on along the minus strand of JBBPBX010017122.1, from coordinate 19,518 downwards.
AGAGCAGGGATGGAAAAGTCAGATTCTGGGAGCACAGGTACCGGGGTCTGGGAGAGATCTTCACCCTGATCCTCCAGTTCCACGTCCGCCTCTTCCGTTGAAAATTTGCCCGAGGTTGAAATCGAGATCTCGTCCTCGTTCATCATGCCACGGGTGTCGAATTCAACTGTTAGGTCCACCATAGGAGCCAGCACGTCAGGGCTAGGGCTGCAACAACGAATAGATAAAATCGATAAAAATCGATTATTAAAAGTGTTGGCAACGAATTTCATCATCGATTCGTTGTGTCGCGCGATTATGTGTCTTTCTGCACATCGCGGAGCCGTTTTGTTCAGCTGCAAAACAGTGTCAACGCTAGCTGACTGAATAAAGTTGAAAAAAAAAACTGCAGCGCGCCTTGAGCGGAGCGAGCAGAAGCAACAGAGCAGAGAGGAGGGGTGTGTTCGGCGGAAGTTTCAAATGGCCGACGCAGTAAAAGCTTTCCGACCCAAGTTGTCAAAAGTGTGGGAGCACTTCACGCTTAACAAAGTTAAAAAATGCGTACCACGATGATGATACAGCACCTGAAACGTAAACATGTCAGCGTCATCGCTGAGGATGAAGGGAGCTCAACAGCAGGGTAAGTCTGTTCTGTTTCCAAGTGAGAAAATGTAACGCGAGTCTCTCCAGTAGCTGCCTGAAGCTGCTGGTTGTTAGCTGATTCATGACAGTGATAAGAGAACGTGTGTGTTAGCAAGCTACCCGCTCTCCCCCTCGTCTTAACACCTGTGTGCGGGAGTCAACGGGGTCATACAGGGGGAAGTCCCTAACACCACCCCCACAGAACCATTTGGACCCCAGCAGAACCAAACAGTGTGTGTGCGTGTGGGTGTGTTACTTTTAATTTAATTGGTACAAGCAGTGTTAAAAATGTGATTTATAAATAAATCTAAAACAAAGATGGTAATAATTAAATGATTAAGCTTCAGGTTTTAATTTGTTGGCAACGTCTGAGTGAAGACACTGCATGTATGGAAGGATGAATTGCATTTATTTATCATTTATATATTGGTCCAACAGCTCAGGAGGACATTTAAATAACAAATGCTTTATTTTTCCCACTTCATAAAAAAGTATATTTTTGTGTACATTTATTTATTTTTAAGGTATTTGACCAACATTTTTTTATTTATTATTTGTCAACATTGTGCTTACTGAATAGTAAAGTAGCAAGTTGTTTTTTGTGTAATTTGCTGTCATTCAAGTGTTCTATTTTTGAATAAATGAAGAGGTTGAAAAAATAACTCATTTTGCCGATTCATCGATGAATCGAAAAAATAATTGACTGATTAATCGATTATTGAAATAATCGTTAGTTGGCTGTCGCCCCATTCGACACATGTGCTGTCATGTAGAGCCATGTTCTCCAACTCCGGCGTGGGAGTGAGGGGCTCCGTGGTGTCCGCGTCCGCTGTCGTCGCTGAAGCGCCCATTGCTTTGGCGACGAGGTCAACCCGATGCCGCAGCACTGCATCCTTCATGAGGCTGCAGTGTGGGCAAAAATCGGGCGCATCCAGTGCTGTTTTTGCATGAAGCATTCCCAGGCAGACTGGACAGGCCTCATGGGTGTCCGTTACTGCGAGGGAGAAGCTACATCCACTGGGACAGGCGCGCAAAGTTGGGCTCGCCGTCCCGCTGGTTTTCCTTGGAAGTCTCGCCTTTCGCTTTCCTTTCTCCGGAGGCATGTCCGAGATGAGGCGAGCGAGTCCTTCCAAAATCTTTTTCCTTTTCTTGTCAAATGTCTCCTCCATCGCGTCGCTTTCGCTGGATAGCTCGTTAGGAGTTAGCGAGGTAGCTTTTTCAGGGTGTCCGCGGGGTCTTGAAAGTTATTAAAAGTTGATAAATCAATTTTGGGAAAATTAAGGGTCTTGAAAAGTATTAAAAAGTCTTGAAAGCGATTTGATGAGGTATTTTTTTTTTTTGCTGTTATTCTAGCTTTAAATAATTTGACAGCAAAAAGTATGTATGATTAATATTTGTTTTCCTCGCCGTGGAGGATTCAGAAACTGCTTCGCACAAATTTAGGGTGTCAGGTTACAACAGCCTTCACGGCTAGGCCTATCTTGTGCGCATGCGCGGCTGCTTTGTGTGTTGGAGTAGTTGTCACGAGACCGTGAGAACAATGGGGAAATGCAAGTTTTCGGACTCCTGTTTGGAGATGCCCGATTTTCGTGAATGGCTGAGGCCTGTCGCCGAGAATAACCGTGAGGCTTTTTGTACATTTTGTAGAAAAAAGATGAGCGTAGCCTCAGTGGGCATAAACGCATTGAAGTCCCATATGACTGAAGCTAGCCACAAAAGTGCAGCTAGCCGCAAAACACAGATGTCCATTAGCAGTTTCTTTGCTCCACCAGCGACAACACCTCCAGCTAACCGTGTGCCTGAACCAACCAACGCTCCGTTGACACTGTCTTCTGCCTCTCCGTCTACCGACATCATGGGGACCATGTCCCGCACACCGACACTGCGTGCAGAGGTAATCTGGTGTCTCAACACAGCGGTGAATCACCATTCTTTAAATTCCAACGAAGGCATATCGGACATTTTTAAATCAATGTTTCCAGATTCGGATATAGCCAGAACATTCATGTGTGGCAAGAACAAAACTGGTTACATCTTGCGATTCGGGCTTGGACCTTTTTTTAAGCAGGAGCTCGTTGACAGTATTAACAAAAATGGCCCATTTGTGTTGATGTTTGACGAGTCTCTGAACCAGTCAACTAAAAAGAAACAGCTCGATGTGCACATTCGTTTTTTGGAATGAAGACTACGTTCAATCCAGGTATCTGGGCTCTCAATTCCTGGGACATGGGACAGCTGAAGACTTGTTGCGTCACATCAAAGTAAGTGAATATTTTTGTTTACTATTTCATCTTTTCTTTGTGTATGTTGATATTAAATATAAATAAAGCATATTACAGTACATTTTTATATATGAAAAGTACTAAAATAGAATATTCCTTTAAATCAATGAAGAATTGTGTGTGTGTGTGTGTGTGTGTGTGTGTGTGTGTGTGTGTGTGTGTGTGTGTGTGTGTGTGTGTGTGTGTGTGTGATATTAACATACATAACTTGATTTGAACACCTGTGTCTAAAATATAAATATCAAATCCATACTGTTGTCAGTGAGCAAACATATTGTCATTGTCACAGGAATGTGTTGCCAAACTGAATATGAGACAGCTTGTCTCCATCAGTATGGACTATGTTAGGATTACATTTGTAGTAAACTTTGCCTACAGAACAATATACTTATTAAATTATATTTTTCTTAAGATCGTTTGCCAATTTTTGTAAAGGACAACCAAAATGTTTTGCGGACGACCAGGTGTCTACCCCTGTGAATGACGAACTAAATGAATAGTATGAAATTTAACACATCAGTAATTACTTGTTTAATTTCCCCTGTCGCAGGTGACGTGATCATCCAACAGTTTGAGAGCTTTCTCTCTGTTCAGGCTAGAGATGAAAGTTTCCTCTCCTTTCAACCACTGCAGCAGCGGGTTGATGTGTTCCTGCACTCAGCAATCGGCAAGTCTCACCCTGAGCTCTCAAGGTTCTGTCAGCTCCTCCTACTACTCTCCCATGGACAGGCCACAGTGGAGCGTGGATTCTCCGTTAACAAGCAGGTCGAAACCTGCAACATACATGAAGAGACGATGGAGGCTCTGAGGTTGATCTGCGACAAGGTCAGTGTATGTGGGGGTGTTCTACAGGTACCTCTGACCAAGGAGCTGCTGGCTTCTGTTGCCAATGCAAGGACAAAGTACAGGATTTACCTGGCAGAGCAACGACAGAAGAAAGAAACTTCCACACAGAGCCTTAAGAGGAAAGCAGCTGAAGCTGAGTTAGACGAGCTGAAAAAAAAGAGAAAAGTTCTACGAGAGGTGTGCGATTCTCTGCAAAAAGATGCAGATCAGTTGGCAGAGCAGGCAGAGGGAAAGTCAGGTTCTTTAAAGCTGCACTATGTAACTTTGTAGTGCAGTCTGTATCTTTTCTAACAATATATTTTTAACATATTTCTTCACTCTGTCACTATCTACTGACAGACTGGTGTTAGACAAAGTAATCTCTGAAAAAAACTACAGTCCCCTTGCTTCTCTATCAGCATTTATAAAAACACTAAAAACACAGAGTGACCCGCCGTTAACCAGCCAATAAAAACAGAGTTTGTAACCAGCCAATAAAAACCGAGCTTGAATTTGAATCAGCCAATAAAAACAGAGCTTGAATTTGAATTTCAGCAGAGCAAGGAGGAGCAGAGCCATATATGGCTCTGAGGGGGAGGGATCAGAATGCTTTGCCTGTTGAAAATATTTCTAAGTTCTGTGCTCTACAGAAAGTTACACATAGCACCTTTAATGGCCCAACTGATCACCAAGTCCAATGTCTTGAGAAGGAGACGTAAAGAAAAACTCAGTGAGCTGATGCAAACTGAAGAGTTGCTGGAATGCAAAGCAACTGCACTGAGGCACATGTAATAATTACTGTTTATTTCTTATTCTCCATTGTTCAACCAAGTTACTTTAAAACAGCTACGAGTCTTGTTGTAACCTAAGCTATATTTTCTTAAACCTAGTCGTGGTTCAGTTTTTCTTTTGAACTTTTTTCTTTCCACTGTATCTCGGTTCTGTTGTAGGTTTGAGATTCACTGATTTAATTGAAAACAACAGCAGTTTTGTAAACCAAAGATTTGTTGCTTAATAAAACAAAGTGACGATAAGGTCTTGAATTTTTTTTGGAAGGTCTTGAAAAAGTCTTGAAAAGGTATTGAAATTAACTTCATTATTCCTGCCAGTGGTGGGTAACGCTAATCAAAAAATTAGTTCCACAATTTCTAAAACGCTTATTAATTTTTTTAGGTCCACAATTTCAAAAGCACAAATGTCTTATGAAAATTAGGGGAAGCTAATCTAATCCGCTATTTATATTCGACAATTGGTAGCCGGCAGCGTTATGCAATATTTGCACTACACTGCCAACTGAAAAGTAACTAAAATGATCCTAAAAGGATGAAATTACAAAAATCAAAGGATTTATTTAATACTTTACGTACATATATTCTATTCGGCCACGAAATTAACAAAAAAGAGAATGATCTTTTAATCCCTAAGACCACTTTTAAATCTCAAATACACGGGCGTCTCGCCACCGCATTTATACATAAAAGTAACCAAAATACATAAAACTAACGACTCACCTTCGAGTGTTCGACACAAAACACCCAATAAAATCCTCCGGCCGCGTTAATTTGGCTTGAAACAGTGGGGTTCTCTGCGGATTTATCCAAGTAACCCAGCACAACCAGCTAGCCACAGAGTTAGCGTCCAGTTCACCTCTGACCCGGAAGATGTCAAGATTCTATAGGCAGTCAACAGATTTAATGAAAAGTAACTAAAATACATAAAACTAACGACTCACCGTCGAGTGGTCGACACAAAACACACAATAAAATCCTCCGGCCGCGTTAATTTGGCTTGAAACAGCGGGGTTCTCTGCGGATTTATCCAAGAAACCCAGCACAACCAGCTAGCCACAGAATTAGCCCCCGAGTTCACCTCTGACCCGGAAGATGTCAAGATGGAATAGTCCATTTTTAGTAGGGGGATACAGAAATCGACCGGTTTTTGTATTGCGTTTTTAATGATCGTAACTATAATTATTTTTATGTTAAATGTACATTAACAAGCATGAGCAATGTTAGTAATGTAGGTGACTGGCCGGGGCGGGGCGGGGCCGGGGCCCTGCTGATTTGGGACCCCAAGCAACGGCATCATTTGCCTACATGGTAGATCCGTGTCTGTTCTCCCCTCTGCTCCCCCTCCAACCCTCCCTCCTCTCTGCTCTTTACGGTGAGGGAGGGGAAAAAGGCAAAACAAGCAGCTACGGAGCCAGCATAAGAGCCTCTAAATAAGTTTATTGTTTTTACTGATAGATAATTAGTTATTAGCGGTACTGCATTTTAAATAAAAATAGCACAAATCCGCTTATGAATTATAAAAGTTAGTCACTCCGCTGTTACGCTGACAAAAACGTTAGGTCCGCTGTAAGCGGATTAGCGCATTAGCGGTCCCTAGCGTTCATATGCCTGTTACGACCGAAACACAGTCAAAACATATTAATGGACACTGAACACAGAAGAAGTTTTAGCAGAAATTTTATTAACTAAAACTAAGGGTGACCAAGCTGGTGAGGTCCCTTCTGGCTTCTCCCACCAGGCCTGGAGTGTCTTCTCCTGGAACAGCGTCCTAAAAAAACTAAAGAAAATTAAAGTACAAAGAAAAGATGGATAGGTGAGTCTGGCCAAACATAGGAAAACGCCACCCAGGCAAACCCAACCCGGTAGGGCCGTAGTGTTCTCCCCCAGGCGACGATCTATCTATAATTTATAAGGCCCTCACTTAACCAAAAGGAAAAATACGAAATAAATACGAAAACTAGGCTACCAAACCTCACCCATCAAAAGTACAAATAAATAGCCAAAAAGAGAAAAAAGCATTTAACAGTCCCTCACAGTGGACCACAGCAGTCCTCCTTCAGAACAGCTGAACAGACACTGGCCTCAGTGTCACTCAATTAAGCCTTTTAGGCTCAAACACAACCGCACTCCTCCTAAGTCCAAAACTAAATCACTATTAGCACTTAAGGTGCTTTAACCTACACCAAACTCTGCTTTAGACAGCCAGAGTCACTTTTAGAGCTCAAAGCAGCTCAACTATACTCCCCTTGGAGCACACACACTAACTATCAGAGAGGGTGGAGATCTCCCTATGTTAGTTTATCACACAACTCAAAACTGTGTGTCAACACTCGGTTTAATTACCTTTAAAGTGTCTTCAACCAGGACTTGGTTCACAAGTCCAGCATCCACACTTGATCAGCAAGCCAGATCCTGCTCCATCAAGTCTCCACACTGCTCAAAGCACTGCCTGTGAAATATAAAGGCAGGAGCTGCAGGTGAACACCTGTGCTGCTCAATTAAGCTTGATTAGGACTTGGCTGAGTAAAAAAAAGGTGAGTTCTTCCTGAACCAGCAGGCTGTAGCAGACTACAGCAGCAAAAAACAAACAAACAGAGGGAACAGTCAGCTGATAGACTGTTGTTTTTAAACACATTAAAAACTCTGGGGTACATAACAGTGCCCACCTTTGATTCCTGCATATACCCTGTTTTTCTTGTGGCGTAGTTAGCGCCGTCGAGCGAAGCAACCTGTAGAGAGAGGAGAAAAAAACTTTGGGGTTAAGAGAAATGTGCCGGACTAGCTTTCGCTAGTCCAGCAGTACGCAGGAATAATTCTCTGTGTGCTCTGTGCAGGGAGCAAGCTCACCTCAGGTTGAGTGATGAAGCCACAGAGAAGTCTCGCGAAGAGGTAGTTCAGGTTTAAGCGAGGTGAATGGCAAAAAGAGGAGAAAGATGGAGGGGCGCAAGCCGCTTAAGTACCCAGAGGGCGGGGCCTCTGGCGTGGCTGTGACGCCCCTGCCGTAAAGGCGTGAGTATATTCCTTCAGGTAATCACGCGGGGGCGCAATTCCCATAGCAAGTATGTTGCACTGAGAGACCAGACTGAAAGGGAACTGGGGAAAGTAGTTTAATTTTTTTTCTTTCCAAAATACCATGACGTAACAGGACTGAACAACAGGTAACAGGACTGAACAACAGGTAACAGGACTGAACAACAGGGAACAGGACTGAACAAAGGCAAAAAGGGACTGAGTGGATCAGTCCCTGTTTCTGCTACAGAGTGAGGACCATCGTGAGTGAGTGTTGTGTGTGTGTGTGTGTGCGTGTGCGTGTGTGCTGTGTGTGTGTGTGTGCGTGTGTGTGTGTGATAGCAAATGTATGTGGCCTTTTGTACGTGGCATTCTGTAGTTTAGCCCAGACATCCTTATGTCCATGTAGTGAGCTGTGACTGGCTTCAGAGGTGGAATGATACTCAAAACATCTTCCAAAAGATACCACAGTTATGTCTTCACGCATTGGCCATAAAAATCCATTGACCCCGATTTTGTGCATGTAGCGGACCTCAACGTGTGTTTCACTTGTATTTGTGATGACACCTGGGTAAAGGTCACCACCATACTTCACCACACACCATTTCCCAACAATTTCAGGACTTTGCCACATAATTTCTTTGGCTGTGGGTGTTGTGTGTTGATGATTGAATGTGAAATGTTTTGTATTAAAACGTTCACAGGTCAAGATTTGTTTTGTTGTAAAGATACAGCTGACATCCCTGTACTGTATGTCAGTTCTCCTTGAGAAAGAGTCACTGTTTGATGTATCCTCATAGTGGATGGAATTGATGGCACATCTGTGGACATCTCCTGAACTGCTTTCTCTACTGCTTCATCACTGACAAAAAGCAACTTTATTGCTGTTTCTGTCTTTTTCAATACAGCAAACAGTTCTGCAGCATCAGGAATGTCTGCCCCTTTGCTCACCAGACTGTCAGCCTTGCTTTTAAGGGCACCTCCCACACCATCCGGTGCACCCTCTCCGTGGCTTGCCTCAAAGAAGTTCCATGTTCCTGCAGTGAATCCTTGTTTGAACAGCTCAGTAGAAAACATGAAAAAAATGCCTTTCTGTCTATACTGAGAGCATGGGCCATCACTGCAACAATGGATTGTGGAGACCTCTGGATGTGCCTCCTGGATGTAATCGAGAACTGGTGACAAGTGCTGCCAGATTGCTGGTGGGCCCTTATGTCTTGAGTGATGGCTTGGCTCCCTGTCAGTATTTATTAATATCATTAAACTGAACATATAGCTCAACAAATACTTATTTCAACAATACAACTTAACAATCAGATACAGTAAATAGTGTAATACTGAATACTATTTTCAAATCATTAAATCATTGACAAACTACTCAGTCCTGTTACTCTCAGTCCTCTTACTGATACTCAGTCCTGTTACTCTCAGTCCTCTTACTGATACTCGGTCCTGTTACTCTCAGTCCTCTTACTGATACTCAGTCCTGAACTCTTGTAAGAGTAACAGCACAGAGAGTAATGTGACTGAGTTTTTAGCATAAAGTTAGCAAATACATAGTTCCCATGTGACGTCACATAATGGGCATTTCCGGGTTGTCCGCCATTTTAGTTGGTGATACTTCCACTCCTGACCACTAGTAGCAGCGTAGGTTACGAGCAGTGTATTTTTTTGCGGTTGTTTATTTGTAAATAATTGCAATATTTATTTCGTGTTGGGACTGGTTGTACCAATCGAGCAATTGCCAAGCATAAGTTTTACGTAATTCCGAAAATAAGGAAGCATGAAGGACCAGATACAGAAGCGCTCACCACTGAACGTCGGCGAGTCTGGCTATGTCAGATTAACCGCAAGGATTTGCCATCGTCAACATCAAAAATATGCTCCGATCACTTCAGGTAAGCCAAAATTGTATGTGATTAACTTAGCGAAACGGTGTGTGTTTGAACAGTTTTTTTCATGATCTAGCTCTTCTGTAACTGTCGCTAGCTTAGCAACGCTATGCTAACATGCTAACATCCACACCGTAACACAGACAACAAAGTGCCTCGCTCGTGTTTAGCCTCGACTCTCTGTTAGGAAGCTGCTTGTTAATAATGTATTTTGAACCTTTATTTACCCTGTGACATCAGGCTGGCACACACGTTAACACTTGTAGTCAGTCTGTTTGTCTGTTAGCAAAATAACTCATGGAGCCACACGCCAGTCAAGTCAAAATAAAATTACAGAAACAGTAACACAACAACAAAGTGCCTCGCTCGTGTTTAGCCTCGACTCTGTTGTTAGGAAGCTGCTTGTTAATAATGTATTTTGAACCTTTATTTACCCTGTGACATCAGGCTGACACACACGTTAACGTTTGTAGTCGGTCTGTTTGTCTGTTAGCAAAATAACTCATGGACCCACACGACAAACTGTTTCAACTGGTGCATCACAATAAAATTACAGAAACAGTAACACACACTAATGGTAAAACTATGACATTTACAGCAGTGAAATTATAATAAAAATGTATAAGAACAGCATTAAAATGAAAACACAGGATAAAATATATACATGTACACAAAGTCAGCTCACACAGTATGAAACGCCAGAGAGAACAGATGGGTTTCAGCAGGGACAGATTTATATGAAACTTTCTGAAACTAATCACTGGATGGACATTTACAACTGATAAGCTTTAACTCAATTTAAGATGGCTCCTATCGCTACCTGAATATATTGGAAACAAAAATGTTTATATCACTGACAGTTTTTGAGCTAAAATTTGATGTGGCAGTAACTGAGAGTTCACAGTATGTACATGCAGAGCTGAGAGTACACAGTATATAATGCTGTATGTACTGTATATACGTACACTGTGTATGTATACATACACATTATATTTCAAATAGATAATATTTGAACACTGCGACATTGTCATTGTTTTGATTTTGGTTCCCTTTTGTTTTCATGTGTGAATAAAGCATTGGGAATGTGTCTGTTCAGAAAATATTACATTAAAAAGTAATGTTTTGGGTATAACTTCCAACATTTGAATAATTGCTTCTGTTAATTTTTTTATGTTGTTCAGGACGGCTGCACACATGTACGACAGGTCAAACCCAGACTGGGCTCCTACTGAAGTTGACTGGTGCTCACTCCCACAAAGGCAGCTAAGGAACATCAAAGATCGGAGTCTAAGATGAACAGGTATACAAATTAATGTCACTTTTAATAATTGTAATATTAATTAAAAACGTATCGTTACTTTGATATTTGAATATTTATAAATATGTAATTTTTAACTTGTAAAAATGTCTGCTGTAGTAATGTGATTTCTTTTCAGCAGAAAAGTTGTTGTCTTATTACCTAGACGCACTATAATACATA
>JBBPBX010017121.1:24530-38726 GCA_038048925.1 Garcialebias charrua | reverse complement strand
TAAAACAAATATATCAAAGGAGCAAAACAGACAGAATATAAGGTAGTTGTAGAAAATCAAAAACAGGAACATGTCTGCATTTCCCTTGCTTTTTAGCTCAATTTCTGTTTATGATGGTAGAATATGAAAACACTGATGTCATGTCTGTTAAAGGAATTGATGATGTGTTTTTTGTTTTAGTATTTCTATTTTTTATCTTTTAAAATTTACTCTTCAGGTAAAACATTTGTCCAGATCACACATGGTCAACATGATTTTCAGTGTGAGAATTTATTTTTCTTACATTCATTTGGTAATAATGTTTATATTGTACGCATTTCGATAAAAATTCTATCTATCTATCTATCTATCTATCTATCTATCTATCTATCTATCTATCTATCTATCTATCTATCTATCTATCTATCTATCTATATCTATCTATCTATCTATCTATCTATCTATCTATCTATCTATCTATCTATCTATCTATCTATATCTATCTATCTATCTATCTATCTATCTATCTATCTATCTATCTATCTATCTATCTATCTATCTATCTATCTATCTATCTATCTATCTATCTATCTATCTATCTATCTATCTATCTATCTATCTATCTATCTATCTATCTATCTATCTATCTATCTATCTATCTATCTATCTATCTATCTATCTATCTATCTATCTATGGGATTTCAGTAGCTTTTTCCAGCTCATTTTAAAAATGACCCCATTTTATTCTAAAGCTAATTTTGATCGATTTCATGAAAGGTTTGTCTCTCAGTATCCCTTTTAAAATTCCATAAACTTATTAACAGATATACTCAAGTTTCAGATTTACTGTAAAACACAGTAGCACGACAACAAATCTTCAATGTACTGTACTCTTTAAACCCCTCAACTGTTGATTTTGCTGCACATTTCCATAACAACAACCTCATTCCACAAATTGTTTATATAAAGAGAGAGGGGGGAAAAGTGTCATGAGTTATTTAAAGACAAATTAGCTTTAATACAATGAGAGTGTGAGCTGTAGCTCATTCAAGCCAGTCCGGTGCAGTCAGTCCTATATTATTACGGTAAGTCAAATTAAGTCGTGTTCTGCAAGTAAAAGCTAAGTGCTTGACCCTGTCTTGCCAGAGAAGGCTAGCCCATTGTGCTGCTTTTGGAGGTTCAATTGATTCTGTCTGTTGTTTAAATTAGGACATCTCTGTGCTAATGCACCCTGTAATATTGACTGTGCTGGTTTTCACCACTGGTCTCACCCACCCCAAGTGCCTCATTACCAGTCCCCTGCTGCTGAAAAGGTTGCTCTGCCTGAAATGATGTTATATAAAAACATCCTGTCATATTAACATGTTGTCCTCAACAGAACACTTCATTTTATTTAATGATATTTCTCTGCAGATTCTCTCGTCTCCGCACCATCCGCTTGTGGCTACCTTTGTCCCTAACCCTCCTGCTTTGTTTTTCTGTCTTGAACTTAGTGGTGAATGTTAAGGAAGGAGCTGAATGGGAATTACCAAGTCCTCTGTGTCACCAATGCCACGGAGCCTGACAGTACAAAGCCGATAATGAGCACTCTAGCCTTCTTTTCCTTGAACACTGACCAGATTCCTTTCAAACTTGACTGAATCTTTTATTTTGTTGGGGGGTTCAGAAGCCATTTGTCTCAGAGATGCACACATGTTTTTCAATCATAACTTATCAACATGCTCATTAGAATAAAACTAATCTGATCAACGAAACATTGTGGATGATGGATTTCAGGGGCATGTTCTTGAAGCATTACATTACAGCATTATTGATTACTAAGTGGAAGACTGCGCCAAACTTTGTTAGAAAGAAAGGATAATAATTTAATGTACAACTTCAGTATTTAATCACAGGAAGTCATCATTGTCTCTACAACAGCCATCAACAGTTTGTAATATTGAGTGTCTCCACATATTTTTTGGTGATCATTTTTTTTTATTATATCTTTCAAAGTGAAGTACAGGTAAACATTTGCCCCTTACAGAAAAGAAAAAAAAGTTAAACCAGAATACACATACCTGTACATACGCTTATATAATAGCACAATAATAGAGAAACAAAACAAAACAAATGGAGAAAAACTACAGAATCAAAACCCTAAATAAGACCCCGCTCCCTGGATCCGAGAGCTTCAATACTCCTTCACATATTACTGTATTTTTTGCCCTATAAGTCACTTTTTTTGCATAATTTGCATGCCCTGCGACTTATAGGCTGAAACTATATTTATGGATTTTTGGTATCATATTTATAAACCAATTTTTGGCTGAGATATGACTGTTTTCATTCATTCTGACTGAAAATATTGAACACTAACATTTTCAGCCCCTAGATGGCACTTGAGTAGTATGGTATGCCGTTGTATCATGTAATGGGTAAAAGTGGCTATTAATGACATGATCTTGCCATAGCCTACCACTGCCGTCCACCTCGCTCGGAGCAACCATCAAATCAGCTTAATTTCGCTGCACCGCCCCGGCGAAATGCAGCTGATTTGACCATTAAAGTGCATTTATTAAGTAAAGAGTTCAACTAAAACACAGCTTTCTATAAAGTTGAGCAAAAAAATAATTGTTTTAGGTGCTTATTGTGTTAATTTTTGAAGAAACGCTCAGTGACTCGTCCCTCTACACACGTTCCTACTTCTGCATGTTGGCTTTTGAAATACAGCTTATTTGACCATCAAAGTGCATTTTTTAAGTAAAATTTAGACTGAAATACACCTTTACTACATTTGTATAATTTCAAGTGAACAAATAATTGTTTTAATTATCTTAATCTTGTTAAACTTTTGTTAAAGTCCTCCCGTGCACACTCCTGCGGCCGCCATTTGGCAGCCATTTGATTTTAGGCATAACACCGGCCCACATTTCCAGATTCAGCCCACATTTCTGGGTTGTCAGCGGTGACATGTAACAAACGCGAGACGTCAGCGTGGACACATAATAGATGCAACGTATTAAAGGATTTTTCCACGTTATAAGACATATTTGGACTGATGCGACTTATAGGGCGGAGCGACGTGTATGACGAAAAATACGGTACACTCTAAATTCACGGAGAATAGCCATAAGCAAACCCCAAGCCTTCATTGTCAATTCTTTGGCTCTGTAAACTCTGGCTGTTGCCAGTTCTAGTTAAACAATGTCCAAACATGTCAAAATCCATGCTCGGGGAAAAAGTGAGTGTGGGGCTTTCCAACGTGTAGCAGCAAAAATAAATTTGCAGCTGTAAATTCTGCCAGCAATGCTCTTCTAACGACTCATGTCAGATCCAGCTTTGACAGATTGATCAAAAGAAGCAATGCAATCTAATCTTAAATAGCTTAGATAAATTAAAGGTAACCATCTTCCAAAATTTGGACACTGGTGTACACTCCTAGAACATATGAAAAAAAAAAAAAAAACTACCAATATCTCTGGAAGAGCAGACAGTACATATAGGATTATTAATAAACTTCATCAAATTGAGTTTTCTTGGAGTTAAATATACCCTATGTATAAAATTGTAATGTATTTGTTGATGATCAGGATTTCTAGATGCCAAGCTCACATTAGCCCACACTTTATCCAGTCAAATGACGGTTCCATGTCTGAAATGTCTCTTCTCTTAATCAGATCTGATATCAGAGGTCTGCATGTTTGCCGCAACAATTCATTCCACAAATTTTTGTCATATTTTATCTACAAGCATGTTTGAACACTTGTTTGGGTCCGAAAATTCAGCACCAGCTGACATTTGTTGTGTTAATCAGGAAACTGAATTGATCATTCTGAGTATGCACAACTTTTAAAATCAATGAAATAAACAGGAGAAAACCATGAAAGCAACACGGCACAATGTAAGATTCTGTATTGAGGGTTGCATTTAAAAGTAAAGGCAAAAAGAAGCACTGCAGAAGATAAAATCACAACTGTGCAAGCTGGTATTTCAGCAAATCTCCATAAATCTGCAAAGTTTTATGGTAACAGTCTGACAACAGGCTGCATGACTCCTTGTATCGAACAGGGTAACAGAAGGGTTGCCAAACATGAAAAGATTACTGCAAAATGTTATAAACCTTATCTCAGAGATGCAAACTGGATTACAAAGGACAGAAATCACCCCAGCATGGCTTATCACACCAACATTGTGCAGATTGCAGCAAATGATTTGAATAGCATGTTGCTTTAGGAGGCACATCCAGGCTCCAAGCAGATGGTGCAAGCTTAGAGGTGGAAGTAATTAAAATGGTTAATCCTTAGTGAGATGGTGTACCGACGCCCTCTCGCTCGCCTCTACTACAGCAGCACTCCTACAAAAACAGCGAGACAATTCTGATGGAAGGGTTGCGCAACAATTAAATTATTTTATCATCTTCATTGTTTGGCACATTTTCAAAGCCGTAGAACAGCGGTGACTATTTTGGACCCAGTCGGTCGTCAGAATGGTTTCCATGGTAGTTTATTAGTCTGTTAGATGTAAAAGGTGCTTGTTCTGGAACTCACTGTGCTCTGCCTAAATCTCAAAAATGTACAATGTTTGGGGGTATTTTTTTTCTACAAAGCTTGACGCAATTATATTATTTCGTCTCATTATTTCCTTCTGAAATTGATAGGATGTGCAAATTTCTATTAAATTGGGTTTATGTTCATTGCTTCCGGCTGCTTCTCTTTTTATTCAGAGAAACATTATTTTCTGTGGGCTTAATTATTTAGTGTGTTCACCACTGTTGCTTTTCTCAGGCTGGCACAAATTACTTTCATGAGACACATCAGATACCAGAGGCTGCTTACCCCATGTTTGTCATGGAGTAGTAACTCAGGATGCATCAGTTAAATTGCCATTTAGTGTCCAATTAAAACGAATGTGAGACCAAAAAAAAAAAAAAAGTGCAGCAAGCAGCGTTAACACACTTGTCTATCCATGACTGAAGCAAAGGTTGGCAGTGGGTGGATATCGAAACATTGTCAGCAGTCATGTCTTGGCCGAGAAAGTATTTTTGTTCCTAACGTGTGACCTTCAGAGAATGTGTGGCTTGTGCTGGCCATTGGGAGCTCAGTGATGTGTGCCATACAACGCTGAGGTACATTAAACCAGCTACGAGTTACATCAGCCATCATCGTAAAGGAGAGCCGAGCTCTAAAGTGTGACTGCTACAAGTTTCAGTGGGAGGCTACCAACTGCCTAATGACATTCAGGGTTGGAAAGCTGCCATTTGATCAACTCCAGAGCAAGCATCTGCCAGAGACCAAAGAATATTTCCTCTCTTAGTCTATTTGAAGAACAAAGTTACACTGTTTAAACCTATACAGGTAGTCCTCCGGTTACGACGGTCTCAAGTTACGACGTTTCGTGGTTACGTCACACATCTCCATTAAAAAAAAAAATATATATATATATATATATATATATATATATTGAATTTTTTTATTTTGAAGCCGATTTACGCAGTTTCCGCAGTTTCCGGCAGTTTCCGGTTAGCTGCGGAGGCTACAGCTTGCCCTGTACTCTCTAAAAAAGCTAAGTCTGGTCCTCTGGACATTCAAAAAACAAAACAAAACTTGTTGGAGCAAGCTGGACAGGCAGCAGCTGTGGAAAAGTAGCTGTTTTATGGACGGCGGTTTTACAACGTAAACGAATGGAGAATACAGAGGAGGGACGGATGGACGAAGGAAAACGGCTTCACCAGCATACCAGTAGGTTATTAACTATTTTTTCCTTCATTATGGCTCCTAAATGTATGTGATTTTTGATAATTATGTAGGGTACTGTGTTAGGATAGGCCAAGTGCTTGGTAAAATACAGTACTGTACGTAAGGTGAAGTATTTATGTATGTTCCGACGTTGAAATTCGCTTTACGACACGACGCAGGAACGGAACTCTGTCGTAAGTCGAGGACTACCTGTACTAGGCTTTTTATTGCGTCTGTTTTCATTGTTTTATTAAGCCAGGTTCTAGGTGCGGCTTGCAGCAGAAATCATGTGATCTACATTTATTCAGGGGGAACTTTCCCTCATTCTTTGTCTGACTATAGGGATCAAGAAGCCGCCCTGATGTCTCATCACATTCTGGTCTGTTCTTGCTATCCAAATGCACCGTACGTGCCCTGAACTGCCACTTAGGATGGATGCATGTTCTGGTGTCTCGCTCCGAAGGCTTGACTGTGACCATGAGCCATGTGAGAAGGCTTGGTGCGAGGCTCAGTGTGTCATGGACCTTCCAGGCTCAAACCTCTGAGCATATTCTCTAGTGGGGTGCAATGTATCTCTAACATTTACTAAAAGGACATAGCTGTAAAAAGTATGGGCGGCAAATATTTGCAAACGCTAATTTAATCCACATTCAGAGCCATCTACTTGGTGGAAATCTAAAACAGTACAGTGTCTAACTGTAAAACACTTTTTTGTGGCACTGTTGGTGAAACTGTTGCCTCTCCATGAGGAAGTTGCTGGATCGAATCTCCCCAGAGGACCTTTCTGGGTGGAGTTTGCATATTCTCTCTGTGCATGTGTAGGTTCTCTCCAAGTACTCCAGTTTCCTGCCACAGATTAAAAACATGCATGTTAGGCTAAATGGTAACTAAATTGTCCCTAGGTGAGAGTCCTTTACATCGGTGGAAGAGAGAAGGGTCCTCAGTAAGCTACTATCCATCATGGACAGTGCTGGCGCCACCATGAAGCAGGGGAGTTCCTTCAGTGCTAGACTGCTGTCCCAGCCCTGCTCCACAGACCCACTCATGAAGTCCTTTGTCCCTCAAGCCATCAAACTGTTCAACTCCTCCCTGTACAGTAAAAGTAGAGACTTGTAAATCTGCAGCACACCTCAGACACTTATGTATCTATACAAGTACATACTGTATGCATATATATATTTATATATACGTATGTATGATTGGATGTGTATAGGTTAATCATGAATGTAGTAATCCTTACCACCTTGTGCATGTGCATATTGTCTTTTTCCAAATTTGTGTATTCTGTAACTTAAAAAAAAGGATTATTTCGTTTGTTTCTGTATAATTAGAACATGCTGCTGGATGCCTCAAATTTCCCCCTGTGAATAATAAAGTATTTATCTGTCTGTCTACGGTATATATCTATATCTATCTATCCAGTTTTTCTCACTTTACTCAATGCTGATGATCAGTCAAAGAACGGTGGGAATTTAAGGAAGGACTCTTTAAGCAATTTATTCAGTGTTTATTCAGCAGGTATAATTACCTTAAGTGACTTTTTTTCCTGCTCCAACCTTAAAAAGCCAGTGATCTCCAGACACAGGTGCTCAACAGGCAACACAGAGGCAACGTTGAATTGCTTTCACAACCATTTTTTTATACATTTGATCTAAAGACAAGATTTTAACCAATCAAACAAATATTTTGAGTTTATGACCAGCAGATAGGATCTTTTACTCCCTGTAGACATTTACATCAAACTCTTGCATCCTTACAGACACATAAAAATATATGATAACCATATACCGGTAATCAAAATGTTTTTTCCTGTTTAAAAAAAAAGTAGTTCATGATTTTATTAATATTTACCAAACAATTCATTTTACGCACACCACGAGACAACATTGTAAATAAGACATGCATGCAACAGTTCAGCATGTTGGTCTATAAATCAAAAGTTATTGGTCATAAAGTTTATAAACACATGAAATTACAACCTGTCAATCAAAACTGCTTCATTATTGGAAGCTAAACCTAATTTAATAAAGTGTGCCTGTGGATCTAAATGATTTATCATCTCTTTAGCCTGCAGCAAACGCTCCTGGAAAGCTTTGGATCAAATAAACCTCAAATTAATGCAAATTACAAGTGCTCATCAGATGATAAATTACACTTCACATACGTGTCGGTGCTTGTGTGTGTGTATGTATGTGCGTTTTCAAGCACGAGGGTCTTTCAGGAACCAGTGATGGCATTCGTCAAGTCCTTCACATTCATTGAAGAGCTGTAATGTAATTTCCAGAGTGGAAAAATGCACCGCATAATCTAACCGCAACTCACTGCATTTAAGTTATTATTCACCGACAACTTGTCACCAGCACTTCTGACAATTTTTCTGGTAGCCTAGAACCTGTAGGGGTTCCTGCATAATCAGGGGAGTGCTGGTTTGGACTCATCTGCATTGTGCAGATGGTCAGCTCTAACCTTTTATTATCTCTTCAGTGAAAAAAAAGAGACTAAGAAAAAGTAACACAATCACACAGGAAGCAATTAGTGCCAGGCTCTGTGCATTATTGAACTGAGAGGTGTAATTACGCAGATGAAGTTTGTGACAGTTATGAATGTCTACTACATGAGACGATGCCATTACCCATTCCTGTTTTTTAATTAGCACTTTGCTCTCTTTTTTTTCTAAAACACAGGGTAATGATGCAGGAAGCAAAGCAGACAGACGACACAGTCTACTGCGAAAAGCATAAATTCAATAACATGAATTAAAGTAGCATTATTAAGAAATGCATTTCTCCTGCCCGTGCATACTAATGTGGAAAAAAAAAATATATAGAGTTGAATTAATTTTTCAACAGGAATTAGATGCAGGCTTAGTCTTCTTTAGGCCCCTGAGTGATACGGCGTAGCAGGAAGTCTCACATTATTTCCACATAACAAGCATGTATTTTGTTTTTTCTTCTTTTGTTTGTGGTTTGACTCATTTTAAGTAGACGGAAGAGGAATGTGCTGCAGCGTGCACTGCCAGCAAAATTACAAAAACCTTGGCTGCATGTATTGAGTGGGCTGGCAGAGAGAACAGGTACAGATGACAACGTTGACGTCTAAGATATAGAGAAAACATGAAAAGCGTGAACTTTGTTTCAACCTTTAGAGCTCAAACTGTGTGTCTCAGGAACAAATACGCCTAATTTTAGCTCAGTATTTATAAAAATGGCTGCGATAAAGCCTTTTTTGGTAACACAATAAGGTACACAAAATTTGATTAACCACTAGGGAACGGCTCAGGAACAAATCAGGAGCGTTAACCAGAACATACGGGGGAACACACAGCCAAGCCTTATTAGGAGACTACTGGTTTGTTCCTGTGGTAACAAACCAGTATGTATTAGTCAGGCAGTGATTAAGTAATGATAGGTTCCCAGTAAGTACTTGGTATGATGCTTCACTACAGTGAACAAAATAATAGCCAGGCAATGATTTGGTCAGACATAGTTAAGATGACACCAGTACAAGAGTATGGAATTGATAATGTCTGTCATCAACAGGTTTACAAAAGATAAAATCCAATAAAATTAAGAATCACTAGGAAACTGGTTTTTGATCATTACGAAATGTGACCTCACTGGTGCAGGGTTTATTCAGAACCTACATGGAGGATTTCCCCTCTGTTTCTGTGGTAACAAACCAGTAGTCCCATAATAATGCTGTGTGTTCCCCAGTAATACTGGTTAATTAACCATTAGCTCCTGATTCGTCCCTGAGGCGTTCCCTAGTAGTTATTCAAATTTTGTGTTCGCTGAAGTCAGCTGGTCAGGAAAATAGTTTATTTATTTTATTTATTGTGTAATTATTTATAAAACCTTAAAACTGTTAAGTTCCTTTTTTTTCTGTATGTTTTCTGGACGGAACCCTTTCTGCAACTTTTGTACTATTTCAACTATTCATAAATCAAATCATTCAGCTCATTCAGGACATTCCTCTTATGACTTATGGTACATGTGAAATTTGTATTTTTGAAAATTTTAGCTTCGTCGGCCATGTTTTTCTCAATGAAAACAAATAGAGAACCCGTCAAAGCCTTTGTGCTGTTTAAAACCTTTTACTGATCGTTTCAGCTTTCTGGTTCAGCTTTTTCAGCGTTTTGTGTAAAATTTCAGCTTCCTTCAGCTGCTTTCAGATTCTTTCAGCTCATTTCAACTTAGTTCAGCTATTTCCTTGCTCTTTTCAGCTCTTTTAAACTTTTTATAATCTATTCAGTTGCTCGCTGCCTATTTCAGCTTATTCTGCTCATTTCTGCTACATTTCTGCTCTATTCAGCTTTTTTGTTTTTACACATTTTTGCCATTTTCCTATTGCTTTACACTTTTATTTTTCTGCTTCCAGCAAGTGTCAGATGTTCAAGTTCAACTCGCATTAACAGTTTATCAATGAAACCTTGTGAATCTCATTTCTTCCAGTTGCTTTCAGCAAAAATCATTCTGTAATAAACATTCACTGCATTTTCACAGGAAATACAGTTTCTCTAGTTTACGGTACATGTGATTTGCTTCTACTGCATCATTCTAGGTAATTTTCTGTATATTTAGATTTTCTATCTGTAACCACTGCCACAAGTTATTTTTCATTAACCATAGGAACCAAATGTAAACCTGCAGTCTGCGAGCAAAGTGCTCTGTTAGGAAAATGTGTTGCAAAGAGATTAGAAAATTATCAGGATACGAATTATCATCAGTAGCTCATTTTATTATAGTTTTTTCTTTATTTCTATGAAGCATAAACATTCACATTTTTAGCTGTTCTGATACTAAGCAGGTAGGTAAATTACAAATCCTCAGGGAAACAAAAGTGGACTATAGTGGATGAGATCATCCCCTCAGACACAGAGTTCAGTCCACAGACTCTGAGAGCCAGGGGTCTTGGCCTTTTTTGGAGAAAAAAGCTTGCAGTGCCTCCCATCTGTCATGAGCTCAGTGGCCAAATGAGAATGTTCTTTACTGGGAGCCAACAAGATGGATGGAGCCACTTCATCTATGCTGTATGGGGCACGGTGGAGGCACTGCACAGCAAGCCTCTTTGACAGCCTTCCATCCCCCACCGTGCCTCCCTACGGTTACCATCAGGGCAGAGCAGAGAACAAACAACTCGTTAGCAGCTTCACAATTTTGAGTGCATATTTCATTGACTAATTATTTAATAATAATAATAATAATGAATTCAATTTATAACGCACTTTTCATTAATGAAAATCTCAAAGTGCTACACGGTGCAACAGAAATTAAATGTCAATAAAACAAGTAATAGAACAAGTAAAATCAATAACAGTATCAACTAAGATCAAAAGTAGAATCATGAGGAGGCAGAGTATGCTCGGTTGAAAAGAAAGGTCTTCAAGCCGCTCTTAAAGTCAACCACAGACTGTGGGACCCTCAGACAGTCAGGAAGAGAGTTCCACAGGCGGGGGGCAGCCACACTGAAAGCCCGGTCTCCCATGGTCCTTAATTTGGTTCTCGGAATGTGAAGGAGATTACTGTTCTGTGACCGCAGCGACCGGGTGGATGAGTGTGGAATAAGAATATCCTTCAGATAATCTGGTGAAGTTCCATGTAAGCATTGATGTGTAATGAGAGCAGTTTTGTACTGAATTCTGTAGGCGACAGGAAGCCAATGAAGGTTATGAAGAATGGGCGTAATATGTTCAAATTTACGAACTCGCAACAAGATCCTTGCAGCACTGTTTTGAATATATTGAAGTTTCTGAAGGTTTTTGCCAGGGATTCCAATAAACAGGGAGTTGCAGTAGTCGAGCCTGGAGGAGACAAAAGCATGGACGAGCTTCTCAGCATCGGAAAAAGTTAGGGATGGGCGAAGTCTAGAGATGTTTCGAAGATGGAAGAAGCAAGTTTTAAACAGAAGCTTAATGTGATTTTCAAATGTAAGATTGGAGTCCATTTTTATTCCAAGATTTGTAACAGAGGTGGAGAGGGGGATGTCTTGTCCAGAAAAGGAAAGTGTTGTTATAGTAGATGTCTGTACCTGGTGAGGGGTGCCAATCAGTATGGCCTCGGTCTTGGAGCAGTTTAATTGAAGAAAGTTCTGATTCATCCATGCCCTAATTGCCTCCAGGCAGGCAGAGAGGGCAGTGAGTGAAGATGGAGATGACAAGGTGGAAGATGAGGATGCTCCAGTCCTGATGTAAAGCTGTGTATCGTCGGCATAACAGTGAAAAGAAATGTTGAACTGATTAATAATTTGACCTAAAGGCAGCATGTAAAGGGAAAACAACAGGGGCCCCAGAACCGACCCCTGAGGGACACCACAGGAGACAGAGACTGTCTGGGACGTG
This sequence comes from Garcialebias charrua, assembly GCA_038048925.1. NCBI lineage: Eukaryota > Metazoa > Chordata > Actinopteri > Cyprinodontiformes > Rivulidae > Garcialebias > Garcialebias charrua. The sequence continues at coordinate 26,693 of JBBPBX010017121.1, read as the reverse complement.
GCGTTGCCAAGACTAACACATTCCAGCCTATTGGAGAGGAAAGATTTAAACCAGTCCAGGACGGTGTCACAGAGACCGACCTCCACATGAAGACGGTGGAGGAGGATACTATGGTCCACAGTGTCGAAGGCTGCAGTGAGGTCAAGGAGGACAAGGATGGAGGGAGAGCCAGTGTCAGCAGCCAAGAGGACATCATTAGTAACTCTCAGCAGTGCAGTCTCAGTACTGTGAGCTGCCCTGAATCCAGACTGGAACTTCTCATACAGGGAGTGTTGTTGTAGTATCACTATCAGATTTACACCCACTAGAATCAATAAAAATATCTCTCCTTGGTTTATTTCATCCAAAGTAATTTTTTATGTTAACATGGATGGAAAATAAAAAATAAAAAAAGTTTTGTAGACTCAGTCTTCCAGTTGACAACAAAAAAAGGTTAAATCGTGTCATCTGGACCCGTTTAAGTGAGAAACTTTTCATCCCCATCCAGAGGACTTTGTCAGTCTGAGGCCTGCCAACCAGATCTGTCCCACATGCTTTTAACGTGCAAAATATGCCCGTCCAAAACAATCAATCATCATGTACAAATTGTACAACAATCAAATGTTTTAGGCCAGGTGGCCAACTTGCTAATCACAAAAACAGCCTGAGGACAACCAAGGCCAAAGTGGTTCAGAAAAAGGTTTGAAAGCTCTTGATAACAACAAAAAAGATTAAATCATGTCATCCGGACCAGTTTCTTTAAGTGAGATAGGTGATAGAATAAAAGCCTACTTCTGAGATTTCAACAGGAGGTTGGCTTGAAACACAGCAGTGAAGGCTATGGGACAGATCTGGTTGGCAGGCCGCAGACTGACAAAGTCCTCTGGATGGGAGATGAAAAAAGAAACTGGTCCAGATGACGGAAACTGAAAGTTTGTTCCTCTGATTGGGCCTAATTGCCTCAGTTTGCAGCATTCAAATTGGTGATTGAGGCTGAAGTAACAGGTTGTAGATACCTTAAGAAAAACATCTTAAAACATGACATGTAATGGTGAAAAGACACATTACAAGCTGCCAAAGAGGAAAGAGGAAGCCCATAGAGAAGATTTATGAAAGAAGAGAACCTATAGAGGGTTAGTGTGACAGAGGAGGATGGCAAAACAAATATTAGTTTTATTTATGTATTTGTTTAAAATTGTTGCCTTTGTTGAGCTATACTTGGAGGCAGTTTTGATGTAGAAGGACTAAACATTCAGTCGTAGTAAAAAGTACACACAGTCAACAGTTCTCTGTTCTTTTAGCTCCAGTAGACTGTAGTTTTTATGATGACTTGTCATTCACCTCCATCCTTGATGCTCTGCTGTTTTTCTGAGCAGAAACTTTTTGGTTTCTTGAGGTGATTTCCAGAGTTTTTTAATTTGTTCAACCACAGCTGGACCTCAAAATGTGAGAGTTTTACTGCAGCCACCAAGAGTTAGTTCACTTGTTTTTAATACTTGACATAAATCCTCAAATTATCCAAACTGATGCAGTCTGAGGGTCAGGGTAAGAGGAAGTGCAGAATCCTGTCTTGTATTAGTGATGAAAGACGTGTTTTATATTGGAACGGGATTTCAGAGCACTAATCTGTGTCTGATGGACTTGTGGTTGAAGGATAAGTGAGATCACATCTCACAGGCTGACTGCTCCTTCTGTTAATACTGCTTATGACTTTTCCAGCTCTCATAACAATCAAGCAGTTTTTAATTCATCCTCAGCAGCCAAACCCTAAAGCCAACATCTATCTATCTATCTATCTATCTATCTATCTATCTATCTATCTATCTATCTATCTATCTATCTATCTATCTATCTATCTATCTATCTATCTATCTATCTATCTATCTATCTATCTATCTATCTATCTATCTATCTATCTATCTATCTATCTATCTATCTATCTATCTATCTATCTATCTGTCTGTCTGTCTGTCTGTCTGTCTGTCTGTCTGTCTGTCTGTCTGTCTGTCTGTCTGTCTGTCTGTCTGTCTGTCTGTCTGTCTGTCTGTCTGTCTGTCTGTCTGTCTGTCTGTCTGTCTGTCTGTCTGTCTGTCTGTCTGTCTGTCTGTCTGTCTGTCTGTCTGTCTGTCTGTCTGTCTGTCTGTCTGTCTGTCTGTCTGTCTGTCTGTCTGTCTGTCTGTCTAT
>JBBPBX010017121.1:5032-22637 GCA_038048925.1 Garcialebias charrua | reverse complement strand
TTCATATGGATTAATTATTCATTCATTCATTCATTCAACCTTTATTTATACAGGCTAGCCTCGTTGAGTCACGGGGACTCATTTACAAGAGGGACCTGTCTCACTCACACCAAACAACCATCCACTCTCACACTCACACCTAGGGTCAATTTAGAGTCACCAATCAGCCTAACAAGCATGTTTTTTGGTCTGTGGGAGGAAACCGGAGTACCCGGAGGAAACCCACGCATGCACGGGGAGAACATGCAAACTCCACCCAGAAAGGCCCCGGACCGGGATTTGAACCGGCAACCTTCTCGCTGAGAGGCAGCAGCTCTACCAGTTGTGCCACCGTGCTGCCCAAATTAAATTATTACTACTATTTAGCCAACAGGTTACAATATATATCAAAGTGGTTAAAACCAAATGCACTAGATGAAACTTGGATAGATATAGAACAAACTTTATGTAATAATATTAGGATTTCAGATCTACCATTTATCAGTACAGATTTAAAAAGACATGTCTGCTTTAAGAGCATCAATATTAGCTCATCTCTGACAGCATGGTGGGAGTATCTGAAAATGACAAAGTCTTCACTACTCCCATGTAGACATACACCTCTCTGGAACAATCCTGACATTCAACAAGAAAATAATATGTTAAATTTCCCAGGTTGGAGAATGAAAGGTATTGAATGTCTGGAACACATATTTGAGGGTATAGACTTTATTCCATTTAATAAATTAATAATACAATATGACATTGATAATAAATATTTCCTACAATACCAACAAATTAAGTCAATTGTAAAAAAGAAATTTAAGCTTAATAAAACATTGTTGGAAACACCAACATGTGTGTTAGAGTTTATTAATTTTCAACCACCCAAATTATTATCTAAAATATACAAAAAATTGTCTAGAATCGATGACTCGATAGCACTACCTGTTGAAAAATGGGAGTCAGATTTATCAATCAACTTTGAACAAAAAATTTGGTCTCAAGTATGTTCAAATACTTTTAAATTGACTAGAATCTCCAATTTACAATTAATACATCATAAGGTTCTCTATAAAGTACATTATACAGGTCAGCAAATGTTTAAGATGGGCTTTACACCATCTAATAACTGCTCACAGTGCATAAGTAATATACCTGATGATTATATTCACGCACTCTGGTTCTGTCCACCCGTTCAGAGGTTCTGGGTACAGGTATGTGAAGACTTGTCTAAATGTTTGAAATTTAATATCCCACTCTCTCCATCTGTTTGCTTATTGGGTATCTTTGAAGATGTTATACTAGAAAAAAATACATCCTATATGCTTTTCACTGCCTTATGCATCGCAAAGAAAACCATACTCGTAAATTGGAAAAATAAAAATAATCTTAGCATTAATCAGTATAAAAATCTTCTGTTAGATCATATTAGTCTTGAAACAGCATCTGCCGACACATCGGATCAATCTATTTGGCATTCTTTGATCGGCTCCGTTACGTAGTGAGGGTGGGGGGTCTGGGATCTGGCCTTGTGGGGCATTGGGGCTGGTGGGGGGGAGGTTGGGGTTTGGGGCGCCGGGGGGTTGGGGCTGCTTGGGCGGGGAGGACCCTGTCTTCGACCTGGGGAGGACCGGGGGGGTTCTGGGGGATGTCTGCTAGGGGCGGCATGCGGGCCCTCGGGTGGTCGGTGGCGGCGGTCATGGGTCGCCGGTCGGTGACCCGGCTGTGCTGGGGTGGTTTCGGGGCGGGTGCCGGGGGCTTGGGACTCTGGGGACGTGTCGTCCCCGGGCTTGGGCCTGGTGGGGATCGGGGGTCTTGAGCTCTGGCGGGCGGGTCGCCGGGCTATGGGCTGGGGCCCTCGGCTCGCTGGTGGGTTGGGGGTTCATGTGCTGGGGGGTTGGGTGTCTGGGGGCGTGACTGGTGGCCAATGGGAGGGGGCGGGCAAACCCAGCCTGGGTGTCTAATGTGTTATGTGTTCTGAAAGTTGTTAATATGAAGGGTGGGTGTAGTATTTCTTCTGGGGTGGGGACTAAGTGGATGTCCTTGATGATGGTCTTGGACTATGCTTGGCCGGTGTGCGGGCCCTGGTTGGGGCCTGTTCTCAGTGCTTCCTGGCTCTGTCGGCGGTTGGGCGGGCGCTCTTGGCCGTGTCGTCCATGTGGGATTTTGTGTCTTCTTGGACGGCGGGCTGACTGCGGTTCGCAGGGGTCGTGGCGGCCCTGGTGGGTGTGGGCTGTTGGTTCTGCTGTTGGCGGCCCTCGGGGCCGTGTCCCTCTCTGGTCTTGGCTCAATGGCCTGGCGGTCGGAGAGGTGTTTCTTTTACCTCGCTCCTTGGGTGGACCTTGGCGAGCTGGGGGGGGGGGTACGCAGGGTCAGCGGGGGAGCTGACTCGCTGTGGGAGCATTGCCCTCATTCACGAAAATGTTCGTATTTTTATCCTAAATTTCTCCTACTTTTGTTCGTATGAAGCGTTCGTACGAACATGCCACGTCAGATTCAACAAAGTCTTCTATCCTCAAGAAAAGTGTGTAAATGGCTGCGTAAATTTAATGAATCCCACCTGTTCTATCAACCTGCGCGTGCTCGCGGAGAGGTCATTTACATAATTCCCACCCCTCAAAACACCATATAAGGCCACGTTTCCTGCCTTTTGACAGCAGGAAGTGTCCATTCATTCAAACTCAAGAAGTTAAAAGAAGAACTTAACGTGTTCGGAGATCTGCTCTCAGTCGCGCTGTGGCGCACCACTGCCCCCCACCCCCCCGCAAGTGTCGGATGGTCAAATATTTTTAATTTTAGTGTACTGTGTTACATTATAGTTTCACTTATTCAGAAGAGCTGTGGCGCACCGCTACCCCCCCACCCCCCGCAAGTGTCGGATGTGTTTTTGAACAGAAGCATTTTAAAATGTCTCGAAACTACAGTTAACTTCATATTAATATTGTAGTGCATATGTTTTGTCTCCCGTGGGTCGTACAGTATCAGAAATCAAGAATAAATGGTTTGATCTGAAAATGGCTTCAAACAAACGTCTCGCCGCAGCACGGACAGGAGGTGGTCAAGGAATAGTCTGAGATGGATGGACAATAAATGCCACGCTGCAAGACGCGTGCCAACATGTTTTGCAGCACAAATGAGTCATGCGCGCTCGTCATCGCGCAACCACATTCTGCAGGTTATATTTCGAATCAGATATAATAATCTATTGCTCCGATGGTGTTTGGCACAGCAGTCCAGCAATAGCATGAAAATCAGTCTTAATTCGTACTTGTTCTGCGGCGGTGTATGGGAATTTTATGTACCTGGGTGTTAATATGAGGAGGGCTTTGATGACCAAGGGGAGCGCACGACTCACTGAAGCCTGCGCGACACACCAGACAAATTAAACTTAAAATTATAATTCTAATTCAAACAGAATAACCTATTGTCAAGAATAATTATGGTGCGTGATTTTTTTAAACCCAAAATATTTTCTAAATAACGAAATATGAAGTTATTCGTGGAGAAGATCCGTCTGGATGACAGCAGACTGACGCTCCTAAATTATACGACAGGTCCGGACCACTCGTAAATTTTGTTCGTATCTGAAGAAAATCGTAGGATACGAAAACATTGTTGAATGCCACAAATGATCCTAAATCACTCGTACGCACAGTTTAAGAACAAATCTGTGCGTACGAACGGTTTGTGAATGAGGGCCAATGTTCCTGCAGATATTTTCTCCCCATCCCTCACCACGCACCTCCGCCCTCTTCATCTTAAATTAATACATGTAGGGAATTTGAGTCTTGGGTGTGCTACAATGGTTTTACATCTCTGTTGTTCATAACACCTGGGACTCAATTTTATATACACTTTAGACATTCATTCATAAACATCCTCATAAAAGTCACATATAGGGAATGGAATGAGCACTATGGTTATGGGTGGCGGGATGACATCACTCTCGCCCCCATGCCTATGCTCACTCAACATTATGCATTTAGACAATAAGGGCCTGGGTTAGAGTTGGAGTGGAGGGGAAACTGGTACAATGCCAGCCTTTGCTCCTTCTCTTTCCTTTTTAAGTACACTTTAGAACAACACTCACCAACAGTACATTTGGGGACGGGGGTGTGTGTGTCGGGGTCTTGATTTGTTAATTTCAATTTTATTTATTTATGTATTTATTTATATATATATATATATATATATATATATATATATATATATATATATATATATATATATATATATATATATATATATATATATATATATATTAATGGTGTCGAAATTAGCGCGTTAATTATTTGCGTTATTTTATTTATTATGACGCGTTAAAATAAAATAACGCAACGATTATTTTGAAAAGCTCCCCCCGGATGCCGAATCTCACTTCCGGTTTCCGCTCGCTAACGCTGTTAGCGCAAGCACCGTACCTGCACTCACATGCGATCACTGGACTTCTGCTAGCAATGATAACTATTTGGGTGTCACGGCTCACTTTAGTGATGACAGCTGGAGCCTGCACTCCTTTGTTTTAACTGTGAGTAAATCTACCGAGCGCCACTAAGCTGAGGCATGCGCGCTGCACATCGACGGTCGCACACGAATGGAACATTGAGAAAAAAACAACAACGCCACTCGGGACAGACGGTGAAATCCCCCTGCTTACAGAAGCTGAGCTTGGAAAGCTGAAAAGGTTGGAGGAGCTACCTGAGCCATGCAGGTACGGTTTTATTTATTTTTCTTTGTTGATATTGGTTAAGTCAGTGGGTCATTTAAGCTGTGTAAATAAACAAACCAAGTATGTGTGTGTGTTAAAAAATAAAATATAATTATTCTTTCTGCTTCCTTTTCATTCAGTGTTTTTCTTTTTGATGAATTTGCTTTTTTATTCTAAATGAATGAATAAATGAATTAAATTAAATAAAAGCTCTAATGAATTTTTTTTCAGTCAACCTTTACTTACACAGGTTAGTCTCAATGAGCCTCAAGGACTCATTTACAAGAGAGACCTGATTATTGTTTATTAATTTGTGTTTTCACAGGTATGTTACAGAAACTCTGGGTGGACAGAACTACATCTCCTGTTCTGTGGTGCTGCCTGCCTTCTGCCACATGTTCAGAGTCATGGAGAAGTTGTAAGCCTGTATAAAACTTCTCGTTCTCACAGCTTCCATTCAGAATTGAAAAAGACTTCTGGACAGAAGTCGAAACGTTTTCTGCAACAAATAAAGTCCAGTTGATCCTGTATTGAACGCCTTTTTTGATTTCATCATGTCCTGGACGACTGAGAATCTTCACCAGCATATTGCTTTTCATTTTGGGAAGGATACCCTAAAAGCTGTGCGAGAATTTGAGAAGATGTCAAGGAAGTTGGCAGACTACAGGAACCATCTCCGTTTCAGTCTGAGATGCAGACAAGAAAAACTCATCCCCAGCAGTTTAAAACTCAACTCGACAATTAAAGGACAAAGAGCTGAAGGAATCCTCCTTAAAGCTCAACACAAGCTTCTCAATGAGAGAATAAGACAGATCAATTTCACTATTGAAGCTCTCTCATTTGAAATGGATCAGAGCCTCCTAAAGCTCTCCACTCTTCTACCACCACCTCTGTTGGAAGAAGTGTCCTGTTTTGTTGAAAAGGCTCAACTATCACAGCACCACAAAAGTAAGGAACGTCAAAAAAGTAAGTTCCTAAAATTACAACAGAGAGCGTTTTTCTCATCACAAGTCATCAGTCAAGATAAGGAGTTTGGCTCCAACACAAATACTCAGGAACTGTGGGTTAGAAATTTGTCTAACAGGACCTTGACACAACCTGAGAAAAATGTGCTGGCAAAAGGACTAAATTTTGCCATCTCCCCACAAGAAATACCTGTTGTGGAACTAATCACAGCCACAGAATCTGCGATTAGGAACAACAACTTGACAGGTACAGAGGCTGAACAACTTCGGATGAAAATATCAGCTACCCTCTCCAGTGCCAAACTGCCTCCCTCAAATCTCACACCACAGGAGAGGAGAGCCATAACATCACTCAGCCAAGACCAAAACATCACCATTTTACCAGCGGACAAAGGAAGATGCACAGTAATACTCAACACGTCGGACTACCAGGAGAAAATAACCGCTCTACTGAATGACAGTAACACCTATGAGCACCTGAAGAGGGACCCGACTAACACCTTTAAAAAGAAAGTCATTGATTGTCTACAAAAACTCGAAAAGGAGAAAACAATCAATCGATCATTGTATTATAGACTGTACCCGGGGGAGGCCACTCCTTGTCTGTATGGACTTCCAAAAATACACAAAGAAGGTACACCTCTCAGACCCATCGTGAGCAGCATGAACTCAGTGACATACAATGTTGCTAAACATCTGGCTGGTATTTTAGCTCCTCTGGTTGGAAACACACCTCATCATATTAAAAACTCCATTGATTTCACCAACAAAGTTCAACATTTGAAGCTGACCCCGGGAGAAACTCTTGTATCGTATGATGTGACTTCCCTGTTCACATGCATACCCATTTCTGAAGCAATAGAAACTGTCAAAAAAAGACTTCTACAGGACAAGGATTTGGACAAAAGGACCAACTTAACCCCAGACCACATCTGCACCCTGCTGGATCTCTGCCTCTCCACCACTTATTTCAAGTTCAATGACAGTTTTTACAGACAGAAGCACGGCTGTGCCATGGGATCTCCAGTGTCACCCATTGTTGCAAACCTCTACATGGAGGAAGTGGAACAGAGAGCCCTTAACTCCTATGAGGGGACAACTCCAAGCCATTGGTTCAGATACGTGGATGATACCTGTGTCAAAATCCAAGCCAGGGAGGTGGAAGCGTTCACCAGACACATTAACTCTGTTGATAACAACATCAAGTTCACCAGAGAGGATGCTAACGACAATAAGCTGCCTTTTTTGGACTGTTTGGTGCATATGGAGGGAGATGACAGTCTCAACATTGAAGTTTACAGAAAACCAACCCACACAGACCAATATCTCCTGTTCGACTCTCACCATCCACTGGAGCACAAACTCTCTGTCATCAGAACTTTACAGCATCGAGCAGAACACATCCCCACAAGGACAGAAGGGAAGGAAAAGGAACAGAAACACATCAAAAAATCTCTGCAATCATGTGGATATCCCAACTGGGCGTTTGTCAAGTCAGCAAGGAAATCTGTTAAACACAATAATGAACAGAAAAAGTCTAACAGACGGAAAAACATTGTCATTCCTTATGTTGCTGGAGTCTCAGAGAATTTCAGAAGGATTTTCAACAAACACAACATCCCAGTACACTTCAAACCCAGCCGGACTCTCAGACAGAGGCTGGTGCATCCGAAGGACAAAACCCCCACACACAAACAGAGTGGGGTGGTTTATGCAGTCCAGTGCAGCGAAGTCTGCTCAGACCGTTACATCGGAGAAACGAAACAACCTATCCACAAAAGAATGTCTCAACATAGGAGAGCAACCTCCTCTGGACAAAACTCTGCCGTTCACCTCCACCTCACGGACAAGGGACACTCCTTTGAGGACCAGAATGTTCAAATTTTGGACAGAGAACACAGATGGTTTGAGAGGGGGGTAAAGGAAGCTGTGTATGTTAAGAGAGAGAAACCTTCTCTTAACAGAGGAGGAGGTCTGAGATTTCAACTGTCTAAGACTTATAACTCAGTTTTGGATTTGATTCCGAAACGTTTTACACCGGATGGGAGCAGGGATGCCTTGTCTGTAAATTAGACTAACAAAGTTCTCTGAGTAGCCTCTGTTGTTATTTGGGAGGTGTTGTTTGTCAATTTACATACAGTTTTGTGTCTTCTAACAGAGACCTCAAGGGAACCTCCTGGTGTGATCTTTCAATTTACATGTATGTGTTACAAACCCCTTTTGTTAAGCTGGGATGGGTCGTTTTGTCAATTTAAATAGAATGGGCATGTTAGTTAATTTGTGGTGTTTTTTCAGTTTCCAATTTCACATGTTGGTGCGTGACTTGTAAGCCTGTATAAAACTTCTCGTTCTCACAGCTTCCATTCAGAATTGAAAAAGACTTCTGGACAGAAGTCGAAACGTTTTCTGCAACAAATAAAGTCCAGTTGATCCTGTATTGAACGCCTTTTTTGATTTCATCATGTCCTGGACGACTGAGAATCTTCACCAGCATATCCCCTAATGAAACGTTTCCTAAAAGGTGCCCATCGTCTTAGACCAATCTCACGCACCTTGGCTCCACAATGGGACTTAGTTACTGTACTGAGTTCATTAACTAAAGATCCATTTGAGACGTTAGATTAGATAGCGTTAAAGTTTTTATCTTTTAAAACGTCTCTGTTGTTGGCTCTAACATCAGCTAAAAGAGTAAGTGACTTGTCAGACCTGCCTGTCTCTTCTTTCTTTTTAAAAATTCAAGGAGATGGGAGTTCAGCTGAACTTAGGCCGAACCCTGCTTTTATTCCTAAAAGCATAACTAGTTCATTCATGTCCAGAATCATTACGTTGGATGGGTTTTGCCTTCCTCCTCACAGTAATGCAGAGGAAGAACACCTACATTTGCTTAGTCCAGTGCGGGCACTCAAGTGTTGCGTGACACGCACTGCTGCAATGCGTAAATCTGATAGGTTATTTGTGCATTTCAGAGGACAATCTCAGGGTCAACCTTTGACCTCTCAGCGGTTGTCACATTGGTTATGTGAAGCCATTTCTCAGGCCTACAGCTCTTCTGGCCTCCAGCCTCCTGAAAGAATAAAAGCTCACTCTACTAGAGGAATTGCAGCTTCTACAGCCTTGCACAAAGGTCTTTCTGTGCAGGACATCTGTTCTGCTGCCTCTTGGTCGTCAGCGACTTCCTTCATCCGTTTTTATTTACGTGATGTTTCCAACTCTTCACTGACTCATTCTGTTCTCGGGGTTGTAGCAGAGTGATTGTTTTTCATTATCAATAAACTTAGATAGGTGCAGCATCCGCAGTGAAGCGGGCACTGTACCGGTCTGTCGTGGTGAAGAGAGAGCTGAGTCGAAAGGCAAAGCTCTCAAATTTACCGATCGATCTACGTTCCCACCCTCATCTATGGTCATGAGCTTTGGGTTGTGACCGAAAGAACGAGATCTCGGATACAAGCGGCTGAAATGAGTTTTCTCCGCAGGGTGTCTGGACTCTCCCTTAGAGATAGGGTGAGAAGCTCAGTCATCCGGGAGGGACTCGGAGTAGAGCTGCTGCTTCTCCACATCGAGAGGAGCCAGTTGAGGTGGCTCGGGCATCTGGTTAGGACGCCTCCTGGATGCCTCTCTGGTGAGGTGTTCCGGGCATGTCCCACCGGGAGGAGACCCAGAGGAAGACCCAGGACACGCTGGAGGGACTATGTTTCTCGGCTGGCCTGGGAACGCCTTGGAATTCCCCCAGAGGAGCTGCTCCATGTGGCTGGGGAGAGGGAAGTCTGGGCCTCCCTACTTAGGCTGCTACCCCCGCGACCCGACCCCGGATAAGCGGAAGAAAATGGATGGCTGGATGGATAAACTTATTGATAAAATGACACGGTTGTATCTGTCTTTATTAATGGGGTTGTTCTGGTTCAAACATTCCTTCAGTTAGAAATAATCCTCTTGGAACTGTTTTGATCCTGAATATGAATAAGCAGTTATTCATCTACCATCAGATAATGAGGGTTGCTCACCTGCTATTAGATGCACCTTCTGTCTCAATTGACGGTGTGCTTTATGTTTATTGAGGTGTTGGCAGTTGCCAGAGTGTGTTATGGTTTCCAATCAGACCCAGTGAGGCATGGACCATATCCTGCTCCGCCTTAAAACCTAACAGCGACAGTCTTTAAAGGGCGGAGCTTACACGAAATGGAACGTTGGATACGTATTGTAACCCCAGATTCTATGAGTGTAAGCGTAGCCCTTTAAAACTGGAGCCCCACTGGCTCTCAAATGGCAGAAGAAAAAAGTATTGCCTTTGGGAGCTGAGCACCGGTCCAGGAGTACTCTTATAGTGGACCGGGGCGGGGCCCACAGCAGGTGGGCTTGGACTAGAAGTCTTCAGTGTCTGGGGCAAAGCAAGGGATAAACCCAACAGCGACAGTCTTTAAAGGGCTACGCCAAGATGGTCTAGTGGCAGGGTTTTTGACTACGGACCCGAAGGTCGCGGGTTCGCGCCCCGGCCACTACCCAGCTTGGGGTGTCTATGAGTGCACACCTATTTCTCCAGCTCCCCGGGCGCTTTCGGGCTGCTCACTGCACCACCTGGTAGGTGGTTGGGTTAAATGCAGAGACGAATTTCGTCTGTGTATGGGAAACATACGCAGATGACAGGAATAGACATTATTATTATTACACTCATAGAATCTGGGGTTACAATACGTAACAAACGTTTTCTTCTCTGCAAAAATCAACATTCATGAATTACAGCACTGTTGACATTTTTACTCTTAAAGTTGTGCTAAACCCAAATACAGGTAGTCCCAGACTTACGAGCGAGTTCCGTTACAACGAGGCGCTCGTAACACGGAAATCTCGTAATTTGGAACGGCCGCCACGTGTCTCGTAAGTCCGGAATTTCGCTCGTAAGTTGGAACGGTTTTGCTAGCGCGACTACAAACACTCGTTTTTCATCGAAAAACTGCTTATGAGTGCATAAAAATGATCGGAAACGTGTGTCCACATGTTTAGCTAACGAACTGTGGTGAAAAAACACAGAAAAACTCAGTATTTTTTGCGTTTTTTCCCATAATTGGCCAGCTCGTAAGTCCGGATCCTCGTAAGTTAGAGCGCTCGTAAGTCGGGGACTACCTGTAGAATATCTACTTTCTGAAGGACATTAATGTGTAATGGTTTTGTGCAATCCCCCATTTTTCTGCCTTTTTTTCTTTTTTTCTTGCATCATTCAATCTAGATTTGTAAAAACTCTGAGGGGAAAGTGGAAACATAGAAACTTCATTTTTCTTCTAAATTTGCTGGTAGAGATTTACTTTGAAATAGTTTGACATCTGCCCTCTGTTTTGTATCCAAATAATAAATAAAAACGTTGTTGGCAGTTTAGCCAGAATAACTGAGCAACAAATTTTAAGCATCAGACTGAAATTAACTTTTCTCCAAATCCCATGTTTTTTTTTTTATATATATATTTCAAACGTTTAAACCACTTTTCTCCTTTTGACCGCAGGTGCCTTTTCTCTCACCTCTAGAGGGCAACATCTACCTGAAACTGGACAGTGAAGGTCACTCAGATGTTCAGCACCAAGGCTTCCTGGTCAGTAATGTTGTTTTTGTTAAGACGAGCTGTTTTGCACAAATTTACCAAGGAAATTTAAAGAAAATACAAATTAACTTCCATGGCATGCAGGCTGTTGGCCTGTCAAGTTATTACATCTTTAACTATTGCTGTTTTACTATTTATGCATTGCTTTTTTAAAATGTTTTATTTTGAAATCTAGCTAACAAAAAACTACTAAGGTACACTCCTGTAGCTGCTATCTGTCAGAAATGTTTTCATGGTCATTGTATTAATAAAACTTGCTTGATTTATGTTTGATTACATGAAATAAATCTTGTTTGTGTTCTGCCTCCAGACGATGTTTGAGCTGATTAATGGATTTGGGGTGTGGAATCGCCAATATTTTGTTCTGGAGGGATGCAACATGTACTACTGGAACCACCCAAACGAGAAAGAAACCAAGGTTAAAAATAAACAAAATATGAGTCTTAAAAAGTCACCTGGCTTTTGACAGGTTTAATATTGAGTTCTGCTTTAAATTCTCAGGAAGCAGAAGGCACCATCTCTCTGTCATCGTCCTCCTGTCAGTGTGTCATGCTTGTTAACCGGGAATCATGTGCTCGACCTTTCACCTTTGAGCTGGTGAAAAAGATCACGCAACTGGAGGACCAGAACCAGGAACCATTGTCAAAGTAAGTTTTTATAAAATAAGTCCAACATCTTTAAAGCTGAGTTTCAATTGGCAAAGCATCCGACTTCTTTTAAATCATTTTGTTGTGCAACTTCAAGCTATAGATTTTTATCATTATGAAGTGCCCCCCCCCCCCCTTTATTTATTTATTTTATTTTATTAATTTTTTCTCCATCAGTCCTCGCAACTTTTAAGAGTTTGTCACACCAAGTGACAAACCATTTCAACTGAGTTTGCTCTAGATTAATTTGTGATCCATGCAGGCAAATGAGTCACAGTGAGGAATTGTTCATTGAGTTACCGGTAATCTACATGCTTTGTTGAAATTTAGCTATTTTTCACCTGGCATGACAACAATTTAGTTTTGTTTACAAAAGTGCAAGTTTGAAAGCCCAGTTTTTATTGCTCTAGATTGGTGGTATTGTGACTTCCAGCCCATTATTTAAAGAGGGATGCCTAAGCTTCACAATGATGCAAACAGTTGTATGAAGGGATTTCCTGATGTTACAGCAGCCAGCATAAAATAATTGTCAGTATCAAAGGACGTTATAAGGGTTGTAAGACAAAAAAATATTTCTGAAGCCATACCTGTTTAAAAAATAAAAAAAAAGAGTCAGATTAAAGGTAAAGAAGAAAGATTTCTATTTATGGTGTGTTCATGGACTCAATTTTATGCAAACCTCAAGTCAAGTCAATTTTATTGTCATTCTCATCATCACATATGGTACATAAGGTGCTGGTGCAGATTCTCAGTCGTCCAGGACATGATGAAATCAAAAAAAGTCCACATAAGGTACATAAGGTGGAACAAAATGATGTACACAGGGTCCCAGTTACATCCAAAAATAGCAAAATGTAAAGTATAAAAAGAAACTGTAAACAAGAATCTAAGATGTACTGTATACACTAAACAAATGCCAAACGGTACGCTAAAAGATCTAGGATCTACGCTAAACACATATGTAAAACAATATGGCGTAACAGCAGCCCGAACATGAGTCTTTAGTGAACAGATGGATATGAATGAATACAGCAGCATGAGATCAGCAGTATGGATAATCAGCAGCACAGATAAGTCACATATCACCAATTAAAGTGGCATTACAGGGATTTTTTATTTATTTTTCCTTAGTGATTATCCTGGTTAGAGATTTGAGTCAGCCTAGTGGTTCTGCACTTAATGCTCCGCAACCTGCCTGAGGGGAGCGGGGCAAAAAGTGTGTGTGTGTTGGGTAAGTTGGGTCCTTGCTGGTGGCCCTTTTTGCCAGCACGTGTCACATTTCCAATCATGCATGCTGGCTAATTTCAGAGTATTTCAACTGAATTGAGCTAGCCTGGTTGAAACCAGACCCTGTCCTTCACTTTGCTTGTGCAGTGAAGGGAAATGAGAATTGAGCGGAGCTGTGCAGGAAGGCGAGGGCCAGGCTAGAATTGAGCCAGTGTTGACCAGAAATCTTCATTTTGGGTTTTCCGTGCTTTGATAAATCCAAAGGCAAGCTGTGGAAGGACCTATTGAATATAATAGAAAAGATGGCTGTTTGACTCCTCACATCTAATAAAATAAAGCACCTGTGATGGTTTTTTTTAACGTTGGTTCCTGCCAAACAGTCTTAAAACTGCTCTAAGGTACACAAGTTCATTGAGTGTTTTGTGGGGGTGGGGTTCTTCTCCCACTCCAGGTGTTGGTTCTCGGCAGACACCAAGCAGGAGATGTTGGACTGGATGGAGAAGCTCAGCCAAGCTCTCTTGGATTTCCACACATGGAACCAACCCCAACCAGAGAGTCGGCCTCCAAACGCGTCCAGCAACCTGAGGCTGAGGGAGAGTATACATGTACTGTAACATGTCATGTTCTCTGTGACCCATGAAGGCTTCCTGGGCTCAGTTTTTACCTGGCAGGTAGAAGAGACCATATCAGAGTTTAGAGCTGCAGGTCTTTGCAATGATGACACGCATTTCACAATGGTTTCTTTGGGAGATGTATTAATAATTTTCTGTGTATTTCTTTTAACTTTAATCTAATTATTTGATTTTTCTATTTTATTTGTAAACTCACAGTTGCCATTTGAATATTTTTATTTTATGTGATGAGATTTTTGTGAATCTGATTTTATTTTATTCTTTTTTCCTCTCTTTTTGGCTTTTCTATTTTATTTGTGAACTCACAGTTGCCATTTGAATATTTTTATTTTATGTGATAAGATTTTTGTGAATCTGATTTTATTTTTATATATATTTTTTCCTTTCTTTTTGGCAATCAGCTGCTTTAGCCTTTTAATGGCAGTATTTGGTCACTTTCAGTAGTTAAGGTGAAGTAATTTTTGTAGCCTGTATAGTTATCCCCAATAAGGATTCAGCTCCTGTTTTAATTTTATTGCTTTAAAATAAAAATATATATATCAATATGTTATTACACAAATCTCTAACTCTACTAAACTAATATGGAGTATATTTGAAGAGGCTAGAAACTGTATAAAAGCTAAATAGTAACTACAGCAATCTTAGCCATTAATTTTTTTTTCTGTTTTATGTATGCAAATACTTTATTTTGGGTACACTTTATACTGTACATTAGAAGTCAGGGTAAGTTCAGGTTGGACTCTGAACTGTTGAATGTTATTGCTGCTGGTTTATAAAGGGCTGTTAAATTTGAAGTTTCTGATTTCATTCCCACCCCCCAAGTCAAGAAGGCAATGTCTTTCTTGATGGAATGATATCCAATAATTAACTAAACCAATTTTATCAGCTCTGAGCATACCCAAGTGCATCTTTAGTTACATCTGTAAAACATTACTGGAAATTTTTATATTTATGGGGTTTTCTTCCCTAAAGGAAATATTAAAAATTGAGTATTTTCACTTGAATCTTGGTTATTTTTTTTCCCCCAGTGCCCTGAAGGTCCACTGTTAACTGCACATACATGTAATAAAAGCTCATATTTTATGGGATGTAATGAATGGGATAATTGGTGAAGTTGTCTAAACCAAATCTGGTGAATGTAGTTGTGCTGCTGAAGTTAATATTGTGCGTTTCTCTCAGATTTCCACCCTTCAGTCTGTCCTCTTGTTATAGATCTTGTGTGTATTCATTCTTTGAACTGAATGGACGATACAGATGAAATAAAGAGATAAAACAACTTCAAAAACAGTTTGAATTGACTGAAACAAAAGATCGATCTAACTAGCTCTTCACACTCACCTCAGTTTTTCTTCTTGCACATGACCAGAGTTCAAAGATTAAGTATTTCCTACTGTTTGTTTTTGTTCCCATGTACTAATTATTCTTCAAATATTAAAAAAAAATTAAATTACCAGCTGAAAACACTGCTGCACATTCAGAAATCTGGCAGGAAAGCCACTCAGGTCAGGAATGTCATACAGGAAGTGGTCTAGAATTAGACTTCCTGTTCGTCCCATAGCTTCTTTGGGTGGATGTACCGGTACTGCTGGGCTTTAAGGTGATGACTGAAAGGAGGGGATGGGAGAACATGTTCTTCTTTCAGACACCTTTGCAGCAGAGTTGGACAGAGCAACAGCCTGTCAGCAACTGGACAACTTCAGTTTTTGCATTTTCAACACTGCTTCAGGTGTTCAAACTGGAAAAGTGAGCAAATAAGAAAAAGTATATAAAATTTCAGTAAACGTCTCCCATTATTGTTTTACAACAATGTTGAAGGTGTTTTCCCTCAACTAGTGTTTTCTGAAAGCTTTCCTCCATGTCCAGCTCACTTCAAACAAACTGAGTTTCAGCTATTGATGGTGAATTTTCATTTTTCTGGTTGCTCAAACAAATTTCCCTATAATCCCAAGATCAATGCTGCTGAAATAATTTAAATTCTAATAAAATACACAATCACTTTTTTTTTTTAAGTTTCTTTTAAAGCCTCACAGCAGAAATTGATATATGTGAGGTTCACAAATTAGACTGGTTGTGTTTATTTAGTAATGTACACAAAACATAACTCATGAAATTTTTGGAAACATTTCTGCAGCAGAATACATGTAATTTTTTTCTTAATTTAAGGAAAAAGAGCTCATGAGATTTACCCATTTAAAGCTTCCAGATTTAATATCTTAAATTCTTGATCATTTCATGTTAATTTTCAGTGACATAAACTTTTACTTTGCTTAATTCAACTGTATTTTGCCATAAACTGAATTTTTAGTTGTAGATTTTTTCAAACGGGTAAGAAACAAAACCTTTAATGTTCATTTTGCTTAGTAATAAGAGCAGGAGCTGTTCTCATTCTGAAGGATTTATATACATGCATTTGGTATACAGTATTTCGTTGAATGACATATTCCAGATCATACACCTGTGAACTGTTAATGGATACAGTTTTGAGATGTGTTTTTCTTTTAGTACTGCCAATTTGCAAAAAAAACTTCTCAGTATATTGTGGTAAACTAAAAGTGGAGATACATGGTCATGTTTTTGTTAAGTGTCCAAGTTCCAGTCACGTTTTTAATCAGTTTATTTTCTGCAACTATCTGATACGTTTGCAGAACGACATGAATTGAGTATGTGCAAAATTGTCCTAACATGCTTGGATATCTGTAGGATGCTGAGCATCACTGCTGACAATGTTATTCTGTGTTTGAATGGGGGAGGGGGGGGGTCGTCATGTTGTTGAGTTCGTCTCGTATGTAGCGTGGTGTGACAAGACACTTCAGAGGATTTTGTAAACGGAGAGTAGCGTAATTTTCATATGATTATTACTCGTCAATCAGCAAGGTCAGAACTTGGAAGTGAAAAAAGATGAAGTTGTCTGCAAGAATGCCTGCATTAACCCATTAAATGTGAGACTGATGTCATCTTTTCATTTTGCAGGGCAGCTGTAAAACCTTTAGCTTGTTAGATCTGCAGCAGGATTGATGGAGCATTCAGGGACACCGGGGAAGTAACACTGCAGTGAGGCTGGCTGTCAGTGTGACGAGACTAGAAAAGAGTAGGTCAGTGGCCTTGTTGTCCTTATCGTGGCTCCACCCTGGCACAAATACATTCTGCACAACATCCTGGTGCGTGTGGCTCTGCTCTGTTCCTTACATGGTGCCGGAGGAAGTTTTTCCTGTGGTAACGACACAGGAGGTGACGCTGAGGAGGCATGTTCTGGCAAACATAAGAGATTTATAGACTGGAAAGAATTAGCACGGTCTGGGTGTATTATCCTGTAGAAAATTGGCCAAAAGTTTCATTTATTTGACCTTTTTTGACGTGCCGTTCACTATCACTTTTTACATGTTAAATATGTTTTTGTTTCTCAGGACTAATTTAATCATTTTATTACTGAATTAGCTTTTTATTTTTTTAAAACAACATTCATCTCAGCCCCATTCCTGATGTTCAGAGTTAATTTTATTGGCAAAAGTCCTGTGCAGTTTGAGCTCATGACCAGTTAGAACTATTTTAATGATTAGGAGGTTAGTTACACACAAAAAGAGCAGGGAATCAATCCGGGACTAATTGCTTAAAATTACTTTATTTAATGATAATTAGGTGTTTTTCTAAGGGTTGTTCAAAAGCAACTAAACTCATTTCAAACTGTTTTAGTTAACCAGCACCATTATTCAGGTCAACATCTACTAGACCTAATTTATTCTGGTTAGGTTATCGATTATATGAAGAGCACTCGTGAAAGGCATTTAAAGCTGCACGAGGAAATGTTTTGTGCCGCTCTGAAACCTAATGGGACCCACGTGTTTGTGCTGGCTCCCACT
>JBBPBX010017120.1:26120-47227 GCA_038048925.1 Garcialebias charrua | reverse complement strand
ATGTGTCTCAGTATAACGTTTTCTTAATAAATGCACTTTAATGGTCAAAATTGGCTGCATTTAGCCGGGGCGGTGCAGCTGACGGTTCCAAGCAGAGCAGAATGAAGGTGGTGAGGGTATGGCAGGCCGATTGAGTCATTAATAGCTAGTAAAGATTCTCAGTCATCCAGGACATGGTAAATACTAAAAAGTGCAAGAAAAAAACAAAGTATAGTATAATAGTATAATAAATAGTATAATAAATAAAGTCCAGTGGTTTTTGTCTTGAACTTTTTTAAATGAGTCATTACAGTACAGTATAGGCATTAGGCACGTTTTCCTATTACATGATACAACAGCCAACAGCATGCCATACAACTATATTACAACTCTGGGGCCATGAAGTATTGCTGTTTTTTTTTTTGTGTGTGTGTGTGTGTGTGTTTGTTTTTCAGTCAGAATGAATAGAAACGGTCATATCTCAGTCAAAAAATGGTTTATAAAAATGGGAAAAATCCATAAATATGTCACTTCGGCCTATAAGTTGCAAGGCATGTAAATTATGCAAAAAACTGTGACTTACAGGATGAAAAATACAATAATTATTTTTCTCCCTCTCTTTTTGAATTGTGCATGTTTTCAGTGTTGAATTATTTTACCTAAACTGTTCTGTTTTCAAGTTTACGGTTTTTCGTTTGCCATTAAAGATATGTTATGTGTGGGAACAATTAAACTTTTTGTCTTGGGTTAGAATTAAATAACAAGTAGGTCAGTGCTTTTATTGAGGCAATAAGCAAATTGATGTATCCAGTAATTGTTATAAAACTACATTTACTACCAAAATTTAGGAAGAAAATGACAATAATCTATCACTTCAAAATTAATTATTTGCTCTGAACTGAAGTACAAGAGGTTGCCGCTAAAGTTACAGCTCAGTGTCGTGATGGTATTAAAAAATATTGTGATGGTATTAAAAAATATTGTGATGGTATTAAAAAGGTATTAAAAGGTATTAAATTTAACTTAAGAATGTCTGTATATACCCTGAATTACCAAATGTTTAAAATTGGATCTGTTTTAAGACCACAGTAATCCACTTCTGCTTCATTTGGACCAGCAGTTAGCTCATGACTTTGTGTAAAGAGCATCTAGAACAGGTAAAATACTTACCATTTTTAGCTTTTAAGCCCACGTCAAAATAAGCAAACTATTTTTTAATTGTCTCCTCACTATTAAAGTTATTCCAACAACAGTTGTGTGTTGCACAGAGAGCTGTTAGCCATGATGTGTGTCTCCTGCAGAGGACCAGCAGCTGTTGGTGATTAAAGAAGAGGAGGACCTTCATCTGCGGAGCTCCAGTTTGGACCAGCAGGACGTAGAACTTGTTCAAATAAAGAAGGAAGAAGAGGAACTCTGGACCAATCAGGAGGGAGAGCAGCTCGCAGTGAGGAGTGAAGACGATGACACGCCTGAGGTATTACAGCTTCATCGAATCAAAGCTGAGGACAACAGAGAGACACAAACTGATGGAGAGAACTGTGGAGGACCAGAACCAGACAGGACTCCAGGTCTACCTCCACTCGGAGCTGAACAGCAGCCAGGTGAGCTGAAATACAGTTTAAACTCTGCCAGCCTGTCCCTCTCTGATGTTGATCTCAACCTCTGCAGAAAACTAGTCAGACAACTTTGAAACAGAATCGGGCCTCGGACCAGTTTATGGTACTGGTTAAAACTGCAGGAGCTTCAGCAAACGTCCCTGTTGCTCATTTATTTTAGTAATGTGAAGAAAAGTCAACTGGTACAGATTCACAGATCCACGTGTGCAACGTGGATCAGAGCAGCTATAAAAACACGGTACTGTAGTGTATTTCTAGTTGATGTTTTTCTTAGTTCATATCCTAGATGTTATTACTGTTTTTCTCTTACATTTTGTTGTTGAATGTAACTGGGACCCTGTGTACATAATCTCATTTCATCACATGTATTACATGCGGTGCAAATGACAATAAAGACTCTCTGACTCTGTTTTACTTGAGACTTGACTCTAACTTGATTGTTTTTAGCTGAGACTTGACTCTGTCTTGATTGTCTTGACTTGAGACTTGACTCTGACTTGATTGTTTTTAGTTGAGACTTGACTCTGACTTGATTGTCTTGACTTGAGACTTGACTCTAACTTGATTGTTTTTAGCTGAGACTTGACTCTGTCTTGATTGTCTTGACTTGAGACTTGACTGACTTGATCGTTTTTAGTTTAGACTTGACTCTGACTTGATTGTCTTGACTTGAGACTTGACTCTAACTTGATTTGTTTTTAGCTGAGACTTGACTCTGTCTTGATTGTCTTGACTTGACTTGAGACTTGACTCTGACTTGACTGTCTTGACTTGACTCTGACTTGATAGTTTTTAGTTGAGACTTGTCTCTGACTTGACTGTCTTGACTTGAGACTTGACTCTGACTTGAGACTTGAGACAGACTTGACTGTCTTTACTTGAGACTTGAGTCTGACTTGAATGTCTTTACTTGAAACTTGATTCTGACTTGACTGTTTTTACTTGAGACTTGACTCTGACTTGATTGTTTTTAGTTGAGACTTGTCTCTGACTTGACTGTCTTGACTTGAGACTTGACTCTGACTTGAGACTTGACTCTGACTTGAGACTTGAATCTGACTTGATTGTCTTTACTTGAGACGACTCTGACTTGACAGTCTTGACTTGAGACTTGACTCTGACTTGAGACTTGACTCTGACTTGAGACTTGACTCTGACTTGAGACTTGAATCTGACTTGATTGTCTTTACTTGAGACTTGACTCTGACTTGACTGTCTTGACTTGACTCTGACTTGACTGTCTTTACTTCAGACTTGAATCTGACTTGATTGTCTTTACTTGAGACTTGACTCTGATTTGAGACTTGACTCTGACTTGACTGTCTTGACTTCAGACTTGACTCTGACTTGACAGTCTTTACTTGAGACTTGAGTCAGACTTGACTGTCTTTACCTGAGACTTGTCTCTGACTTGACTGTCTTGACTTGAGACTTGACTCTGACTTGAGACTTGAGACAGACTTGACTGTCTTTACTTGAGACTTGAGTCTGACTTGAATGTCTTTACTTGAAATTTGATTCTGACTTGACTGTTTTTACTTGAGACTTGACTCTGACTTGATTGTTTTTAGTTGAGACTTGTCTCTGACTTGACTGTCTTTACTTGAGACTTGATTCTGACTTGACTGTTTTTACTTGAGACTTGACTCTGACTTGATTGTTTTTAGTTGAGACTTGTCTCTGACTTGACTGTCTTGACTTGAGACTTGACTCTGACTTGAGACTTGACTCTGACTTGAGACTTGAATCTGACTTGATTGTCTTTACTTGAGACGACTCTGACTTGACAGTCTTGACTTGAGACTTGACTCTGACTTGAGACTTGACTCTGACTTGAGACTTGAATCTGACTTGATTGTCTTTACTTGAGACTTGACTCTGACTTGACTGTCTTGACTTGACTCTGACTTGACTGTCTTTACTTGAGACTTGAATCTGACTTGATTGTCTTTACTTGAGACTTGACTCTGATTTGAGACTTGACTCTGACTTGACTGTCTTGACTTCAGACTTGACTCTGACTTGACAGTCTTTACTTGAGACTTGAGTCAGACTTGACTGTCTTTACTTGAGACTTGATTCTGACTTGACTGTTAGACTCATGAATAAATAAATAATAAGAATAATCACTGTGAAATATCCCATCAGGCTGATGCTGATCAGTTTTCTTGTTGCTGTGTTCATCTGTGACCATCTGCTCATAAAGACTCATGTTCGTGCTGCTGTTTGTAATGATGTTTTTCTATTACTCTAGGGCTTAGTGTATTTCTAGTTGATGTTTTTCTTAGTTCATATCCTAGATGTTATTACTGTTTTTCTCTTACATTTTGTTGTTGAATGTAACTGGGACCCTGTGTACATAATCTCATTTCATCACATGTATTACATGCGGTGCAAATGACAATAAAGACTCTCTGACTCTGTTTTACTTGAGACTTGACTCTAACTTGATTGTTTTTAGCTGAGACTTGACTCTGTCTTGATTGTCTTGACTTGAGACTTGACTCTGACTTGATTGTTTTTAGTTGAGACTTGACTCTGACTTGATTGTCTTGACTTGAGACTTGACTCTAACTTGATTGTTTTTAGCTGAGACTTGACTCTGTCTTGATTGTCTTGACTTGAGACTTGACTGACTTGATCGTTTTTAGTTTAGACTTGACTCTGACTTGATTGTCTTGACTTGAGACTTGACTCTAACTTGATTGTTTTTAGCTGAGACTTGACTCTGTCTTGATTGTCTTGTCTTGACTTGAGACTTGACTCTGACTTGACTGTCTTGACTTGACTCTGACTTGACTGTCTTTACTTGAGACTTGAATCTGACTTGATTGTCTTTACTTGAGACTTGACTCTGACTTGAGACTTGACTCTGACTTGACTGTCTTTACTTGAGACTTGAATCTGACTTGACTGTCTTTACTTGAGACTTGACTCTGACTTGAGACTTGACTCTGACTTGACTGTCTTTACGTGAGACTTGACTCTGACTTGACTGTCTTTACTTGAGACTTGAATCTGACTTGACTGTCTTTACTTGAGACTTGACTCTGACTTGACTGTCTTTACTTGAGACTTGAATCT
The DNA here is from genome assembly GCA_038048925.1 of Garcialebias charrua. Taxonomy (NCBI): domain Eukaryota; kingdom Metazoa; phylum Chordata; class Actinopteri; order Cyprinodontiformes; family Rivulidae; genus Garcialebias; species Garcialebias charrua. Next base: position 42,548 of record JBBPBX010017120.1, on the reverse strand, counting down.
GACTTGATTGTCTTTACTTGAGACTTGACTCTGACTTGAGACTTGAGTCTGACTTGACTGTCTTTACTTGAGACTTGATTCTGACTTGACTGTTTTTACTTGAGACTTGACTCTGACTTGATTGTTTTTAGTTGAGACTTGTCTCTGACTTGACCGTCTTGACTTGAGACTTGACTCTGACTTGAGACTTGACTCTGACTTGAGACTTGAATCTGACTTGATTGTCTTTACTTGAGACTTGACTCTGACTTGACAGTCTTGACTTGAGACTTGACTCTGACTTGAGACTTGACTCTGACTTGAGACTTGAATCTGACTTGATTGTCTTTACTTGAGACTTGACTCTGACTTGACAGTCTTGACTTGAGACTTGACTCTGACTTGAGACTTTACTCTGACTTGAGACTTGAATCTGACCTGATTGTCTTTACTTGAGACTTGACTCTGACTTGACTGTCTTGACTTGACTCTGACTTGACTGTCTTTACTTGAGACTTGAATCTGACTTGATTGTCTTTACTTGAGACTTGACTCTGACTTGAGACTTGACTCTGACTTGAGACTTGACTCTGACTTGACTGTCTTGACTTGAGACTTGACTCTGACTTGAGACTTGACTCTGACTTGAGACTTGACTCTAACTTGATTGTTTTTAGTTGAGACTTGACTCTGACTTGATTGTCTTTACTTGAGACTTGAATCTGACTTGATTGTCTTTACTTGAGACTTGAATCTGACTTGATTGTCTTTACTTGAGACTTGAATCTGACTTGATTGTCTTTACTTGAGACTTGACTCTGACTTGAGACTTGACTCTGACTTGAAACTTGACTCTGACTTGACTGTCTTGACTTGAGACTTGACCTGGGACTTGAGGGTAAAGACTTGAGACTTTCTTGACACATGCAATTGCAAACCAATGACTTGATTCCACCTCTGGTATTTTGTTCTACTTCGCTTCTAGAAATTCTGCTTCTTTCAGCTCTAACAGCTCAGTTTCAGCTTCTTCATCAAATTTCAGCAACGTTCTTCAGAGTTCAGAGTTCACGCTGCATTTTCATAAAAATCAATTCCTCTAGTTCGTGTAGTTAGCTATAAAATGCAAGCTGACAAAAGATTGAGGAAAGTATTTTATAATTATGTATTTTTTCTGCTTGTGTTAGGATCCTTCGTCTCCGCAGGGAGCCGCCCACCCTGCAGCCAAAGGAGCCCCCTCCATGTCTGCTGGAGGCTGACCTGACTGAGTTTGACGTGCAAAATTCCCACCTGCCCTCTGAGGTGCTGTACATGCTGAAAAACGTCAGGTTTGTACCCTCATCTTCATCAAAGTCAAGCCGAAGAATATCACTCATAATTTAGTCTCTTTTTGCAGTTTTGCTGAATTTGAAAAATGAATGTCTGCCCATCCTTTTGTTCTTTTTGATGAACAAACAAGTAGTTTGATGTTATTGCTTTAACTACAATAGATTAACTTCTAGAGTCAACCCACATTAAAATGGCAGCCACAGCTGCAGACCATAACAAACAGAAAAATGGCTCTAACACGTCAAATTTAAAGGTATAGGACCAAAAAAAAATGTTGTGGTCATCACTGAACGTCATTTACAACTAACGTCCAAGCATTAACACCTCGTGTGAGATTTCCCGATTTGGCATGAGTTTACGCCTGATCTCATCTTTATTTGAATATAGTATGTAACTCAGCTGGGAGGGAAACGTATCGGGAGACAGAGGGAGAGGAGGAAAGTGAAGATAGGACTGAGGGTTGCAACTCTAAATGTGGGGACAATGACAGGCAAAGGTAGAGAGCTGGCTGACATGATGCAGAGAAGAAAGGTAGATGTTTTATGTGTCCAAGAGACCAAGTGGAAGGGCAGCAAGGCTCGCAGCATTGGAGCAGGGTTCAAACTGTTTTACCATGGTGTGGATAGAAAGAGAAATGGAGTAGGGGTGGTCCTGAAGGAGGAGTTGGCAAAGAATGTAGTAGAAGTGAAGAGAGTGTCAGATAGGGTGATGTGTCTGAAGGTAGAAGTAGAAGGTCTGATGCATGGTTATGCTCCACAGGTTGGATGTGATGGGGAGGACAAAGATACATTTTGGAAAGATTTGGATGAAGTGATGGAGAGTATTCCCAGGGAGGAAAGAGTGGTGATCGGAGCAGACCTGAATGGACATGTTGGTGAAGGAAACAGAGGGGATGAGGAAGTGATGGGTAGGTTTGGTGTCAAGGAAAGAAACCAGGAAGGACAGATGGTGGTGGATTTTACCAAGAGAATGGAAATGGCTGTAGTCAATACCTATTTCCAAAAGAGGGAGGAACATAGAGTGACCTATAAGAGTGGAGGAAGGAGTTGACTTTAAGAGCGGTTTGAAGACCTTTCTTTTCAACCGAGCATACTCTACCTCCTCATGATTCTACTTTTGATCTTAGTTGATACTCTGGACTGAGGGTGAAACGTTTCGACTAAAAGAAACTGTCCAGATGACCAGATTGAGACTTATCAGATTTGATACCTGGATTATTGAGTATGAACTTTCTTGTCTTAGTTGATACTGTTATTGATTTTACTTGTTTTATTGACATTTAATTTTGTTGCACTTTGTAGCACTTTGAGATTTTCATTAATGAAAAGTGCGTTATAAATTGAATTCATCATTAATATTATTATTATTACACAGTCGACTACATTCTGTGTAGAAGAGGAAACCTGAGGGAGATTGGAGATTGTAAGGTTGTGGCAAGGGAGAGCGTGGCCAGACAGCATCGGATGGTGTTGTGTAGAATGACTGTTGTTGCGAAGAAGAGAAAAAGAGCAAAATCAGAGAAGAAGACCAAATGGTGGAAGCTAAAGAAGGAAGAATGTAGGCTCTGGGTGGTAAGAAAGAGCTTCCAAGTGACTGGGCTACTACAGCAACAGTAATTAGAGAGACAGGTAGGAAGGTACTTGGTGTGTCATCTGGACAGAGAATGGATGATAAGGAAACCTGGTGGTGGAATAGTGAAGTGCAGGACGCCATTCAAAGAAAGAGATTAGCCAAGAAGAAATATGACAGTGAGAGGACTGAAGAGAGGAGACAGGAATATAAGGAGATGGGACATAGAGCAAAGAGGGAAGTAGCTAAGGCAAAGCAGAGGGCGTACAATGAGTTGTATGGGAGACTGGACACTAAAGAGGGCGAGAAGGACTTGTACCGATTGGCAAGACAGAGGGATCAGGCTGGAAAGGATGTGCAGCAGGTTAGGCTTATTAAAGATGGGAATGGGAATGTTCTAACAAGTGAGGAGAGTGTGATGGGAAGATGGAAGGATTACTTTGAGGAGCTAATGAATGAAGAGAATGAAAGAGAAAGAAGAGTGGAGGTCATAGAAACTGTGGACCAGGAAGTGGGAAAGATTAGTGAGGGTGAAGTCCGGAAAGCTCTGAAAAGAATGAAGAAGGGGAAGGCAGTAGGACCTGATGACATACCAGTGGAGGTTTGGAAATGTCTTGGAGAGATGGCAGTGAGGTTTTTGACTCAAATATTTAATGGAATATTTGAGGGTGAGAAAATGCCTGAAGAATGGAGAAGAAGTGTGCTGGTTCCCATTTTTAAGAACAAGGGTGATGTACAGAGTTGTAGCAACTACAGGGGAATTAAGTTGATGAGCCACACAATGAAGATCTGGGAGAGAGTTGTGGAAGGAAGGCTTAGACAAGAGGTGACTATCTGTGAGCAGCAGTATGGTTTCATGCCAAGAAAGAGCACCACAGATGCCATCTTTGCTTTGAGGATGTTGATAGAGAAGTACAGAGAGGGTCAGAAAGAACTCCATTGTGTGTTTGTGGATTTAGAAAAAGCATATGACAGGGTGCCAAGAGAGGAGGTGTGGTATTGCATGAGGAAATCTGGAGTGGCAGAAAAGTATGTTAGACTGGTACAGGACATGTATGAGGACAGCAGGACAGTGGTGAGATGTGCTGTAGGAGTGACAGATAGCTTCAAGGTGGAGGTGGGAGTGCATCAAGGATCGGCTCTGAGCCCCTTCTTGTTTGCTCTGGTGATGGACCGACTAACAGATGAGGTCAGGCAGGAATCCCCATGGACTATGATGTTTGCAGATGACATTGTGATCTGTGGTGAGAACAGGGAACAAGTGGAAGAGAACTTGGAGAGGTGGAGGTATGCTCTTGAAAGAAGAGGAATGAAAGTCAGTCGTAGTAAGACAGAGTACATGTGTGTGAATGAGAGGGAGGCCAGTGGAACAGTGAGGCTACAAGGAGCAGAGGTCACAAAGGTGCAGGACTTCAAGTACTTGGGGTCCACTGTCCAGGAAAATGGGGAATGTGGTAAAGAGGTGAAGAAGAGAGTCCAGGCAGGATGGAGTGGATGGAGAAAAGTTTCAGGAGTGATTTGTGACAAAAAGGTGTCAGCAAAGGTCAAAGGAAAAGTTTACAAGACAGTGGTGAGACCAGCTATGTTGTATGGTCTGGAGACAGTGTCATTGACAAAAAGACAGGAGAAAGAACTGGAAGTAGCAGAAATGAAGATGCTGAGGTTCTCCTTAGGAGTGACAAGGATGGATAAGATCAGGAATGAGATCATCAGAGGTACAGCACATGTTGAACAACTGGGAGATAAAGTTAGGGAGGCCAGACTGAGATGGTTTGGACATGTCCAGAGGAGGGACAGTGGTTTGGACATGTCCAGAGGAGGGACAGTGGGTATATTGGTAGAAGGATGTTAGAAATGCAGCTGCCAGGAAAAAGACACAGAGGGAGGCCAAAAAGGAGACATATGGATGCAGTTAGAGAGGACATGAAGGTAGTTGGAGTGAGGACAGAGGATGCAGAGGACAGAGTGAGATGGAGGAGGATGAATCGCTGTGGCGACCCCTGAAAAGGGAAAAGCCGAAAGAAGAAGAAAAAGATGAAGATGTAACTCAGCTGGGCTGTGTTTGCTTCCAGGGTGCTTGGTCACTTTGAGAAGCCTCTCTTCCTGGAGCTGTGTCGTCACATGGTGCTGATCCAGCTTCATCAGGGAGAGGGACTCTTTCGTCCTGGTGACACTGACGACAGCATTTATGTGGTCCAAGATGGACGCCTGGAATTGTGCATCCATGAGAGTGTAAGTCAGAAATGCTCACAGCTTCACAAACAACATGAGAACACCGGAGTTGGTATACAGTTTGATGTTTTACGTTTAAAACAACTTTGTCCAGCTTTACTCATAATCAAACTGACTTTTATAATCAGCAGTGGTACCAAAAGATGCTGCAGTGTACTGTTTCTAAGTCCAACTAATACAATCTCAGAATGCAACTGAACGTGTCTCAACTGTGCTGACTGAAAACAGCACAGACACAGTGGGCAACTCAAGAACAGTGAAAATTACTGAAATTGTCTCAACAAAATGCAAGTATTTAATATTTCACGTCACCTCAAAGCTTGGCAGTCAGTGGGCCTTTTCATAACATTGCATTTTACCTAACGTTTGTTGTTAGCAATGGTGGTGGGGGTTCCAGAACCATCTGACCCACCCCGGGATTTCTGCCCAAGCCAGCTACCCTCTGATCACGGTCTCGCCTTCTCTAACCACTGTACCGCCACTCCCCCAGGTCTAATTAAACATACAGTCTGATTAAAAATATAATACTGAGTCTGACTTTCTTGGTAGTAAACAGAATGACTCTGTTTAATAACAGTAAGTCCAGTCTGGTTACGTCAGCTGATTATTTATGGCAAGATGTTTTTTTCTTGTTTGTTTTTTGTTTTTTGTTATGTTGGGAAACAAAATCTCAGTAAAATGACCAACCATTTAAACATGATTCACATTGATTCAGTTTCTGTAAGAATATTATAGCTGCGTCATTTTAAGATGGGTTTATGGTTCTGATTCTAAAGTAGGGGTGTCAAACCCACTTACAAAAGGGGGCCAAATGTAAAACTTTTTCAAACTAAGGTCCGGTTTCAGAATCTACATTAACTCAAGTAAGATACCCAACACCTGTTTTTGATTGTAGGTTCCTCAACAAGAGTTTGATTGGTCTCATTTGACATTCTCTGTTGCACTTTTGACATCATAATCAAAGATTACTGAATATAATTAAAGTGATAAAAGTATTTTACATTTAAAATAGCATCTTGGGGGCCAGATAAGATGTCAACGAGGGCCACATTTGGCCCCCTGGCCTTGAGTTTGACACTTATTTTCTAAAGTCTTGCACAGTGCACACTTTTCTGTACCTCAGTGTAACTGCAGCTTCTTAAGGTGTAAAGTGGAAAACGTGGACCATGAGTGGATTTCTCAAATTTCTTTTGTTGAAAACTAAGTGTTAATTACAAACCGGATTCCAAAAAAGTTGGGACACTAAACAAATTGTGAATAAAAACTGAATGCAATGATGTGGAGATGGCAAATGTCAATATTTTATTCGTAATAGAACATAGATGACAGATCAAAAGTTTAATCTGAGTAAATGTAACATTTTAAAGGAAAAATATGTTGATTCAAAATTTCACAGTGTCAACAAATCCCCAAAAAGTTGGGACAAGTAGCAATAAGTGGCTGGAAAAAGGAAATTGAGCATATAACGAACAGCTGGAAGACCAATTAACACTAATTAACACTGGGGCGGCCGTGGTGTAGTGGTAATGGCAGTCGTCTCCCGATCGGAAAGTTGGCGGTTCGACTCCCGGGACCCGCACCATGTGTCGTTGTGTCCTTGGGCAAGACACTTAACCCTGAGTTGCTCCCGGTAGGACTGGAAAGCACCTTGCATGGTAGTCTGCCGCCACCGGTTTATGAATGTGTGTAGCATTCAATATATGTGTAGCACTTTGAGATTTTCAGTAATGAAAAGTGCGTTATAAATTGAATTAATTATTATTATTATTATTATTATTATTATTATTATTATTATAATTAGGTCAATTGACAACATGATTGGGTATAAAAAGAGCTTCTCAGAGTGTCAGTGTCTCTCAGAAGCCAAGATGGTAAGAGGATCACCAATTCCACCATTGTTGCACAGAAAGATAGTGCAGCAATACCAGAATGGTGTTACCCAGCGTAAAATAGCAAAGACTTTTAAGTTATCATCATCAACCGTGCATAACATCATCAAAAGATTCAGAGAATCTGGAACAATCGCTGTGCGTAAGGGTCAAGGCCGTAAAACTCTACTGGATGCTCGTGATCTCCGGGCCCTTAAACGTCACTGCACCTCAAACAGGAATGCCACTGTCAAGGAAATAACAGAATGGGCTCAGGAATACTTCCAGAAAGCATTGTCAGTGAACACAATCCACCGTTGCCAGCTGAAACTCTACAGTGCAAAGAGGAAGCCATTTCTAAGCAAGCTCCACAAGCTCAGATGTTTGCACTGGGCCAGGGGTCATTTAAAATGGAGTGTGGCAAAATGGAAGACTGTTCTGTGTCAGATGAGTCACGATTTGAAGTTCTTTATGGAACACTGGGACGCCATGTCATCCGGACCAGAGAGGACAAGGATAGCCCAAGTTGTTATCAACGCTCCGTTCAGAAGCCTGCATCACTGATGGTATGGGGTTGCATGAGCGCTTGTGGCATGGGCAGCTTGCATGTCTGGAAAGGCACCATTAATGCAGAGAACTATGTTCAGGTTCTAGAACAACATATGCTCCATCTAGACGTCATCTCTTTCAGGGAAGACCCTGCATTTTTCAACAAGATAATGCCAGACCACATTCTGCAGCAATCACAACATCATGGCTACGTAGGAGAAGGATCCGGTACTGAAATGTCCAGCCTGCAGTCCAGATCTTTCACCTATAGAGAACATTTGGTGCATCATAAAGAGGAAGGTGCGACAAAGAAGGCCCAAGACGATTGAACAGTTAGAGGCCTGTATTAGACATGAATGGGAGAGCATTCCTATTTCTAAACTTGAGAAACTGGTCTCCTCTGTCCCCAGACGTCTGTTGAGTGTTGTAAGAAGAAGGGGGGATGCCACACAGTGGTAAAAATGGACTTGTCCCAACTTTTTTGGGATTTGTTGACGCCATGAAATTTTGAAACAATATATTTTTCCCTTAAAATGATACATTCCCTCAGTTTAAACTGTTGATCTGTGATTTGTGTTCTATTCTGAATAAAATATTAGAAGTTGGCACCTCCACATCATTGCATTCAATTTTTATTCACAACTGGTTTAGTGTCCCAACTTTTTTGGAATCCGGTTTGTAAAAATGGTTCTGGTTAAGTGGACAAACTTTATGAAAAATGTGAAACTGGGTTTTGTTTTTAATGAAATTAGAAGTTAAAAATATATCCCCAAATAAACACTGCACTACAATTAATTTAGAAAATTAAAACACCAACATTTCATAACTGACCTCTTAGTAAATTCCTAACAGCTGCTTTATCTTTTCAACAAGGTTTTTTTTCCCTGCCGTCCATACAGCTGTGTGCAACTTATCCTCGTCTTTTTTACCCAACTCTACAGAAAATGCATTTAATTTTTACATTTCAGATTGTAAGATAACAGAACTGAAAGGTTGCTGGGGGTGGGGGGCTCTTTCAATCCTCTACATTGTCATAAAGTATTTTCCTCATGTGTTTAGGTCCAGACAATCTCACAAGTTTTGTGTCAGTGTAAAATGTGTGATTGTGTCTCTTCAGGACGGTACTGATGCTGTCGTGAAGGACGTGTTACCAGGAGACAGCGTCCACAGTCTGCTCAGTATCCTGGACGTCATCACTGTACGTCTTTAATCTATCTGTCCCTCCTTGCACTTTCTGCTTTTTATTCTTCTTTATATATTTTTTTTATTAATAGAAGATTGCTATCTGTAGCAGGGGTCCGCAACCTAAGGCTCTTTGTAGCTGGGATCAAAACCCATCCATCCATCCTCTGTCTTTTACCCACTTCTTCCATTTTTGGATCACGGGGGTCGCCGATGCCCATGTCCAGCAATCACAGTGCGAGGCACGGGGTACACCCTGGATGGGTCGCAACTCGCAAGTCCATCACAGGGCCACATATAGACAAACGAGACAAACAACCTCCTCCCTGACCCAGAGAGGGCACTCTACACTTTTCCGGCTCAAGACCATGGCCTCAGATTTGGAGGGACTGATCCTCATCCCGGCCATGTCACACGGCTGTGAACCGCTCATGCGAAAACTGTAGATCATGACCTGATGAAGCCAATAGGACCACATCATCTGTAAAAAACAGAGACGCGATCTGCGCCTAGAAATTCTGTCCATAAAAGTTATGGACAGAATCGGTGACAAAGGACAACCTTGGCGGAGTCCAACTCTCACTGGAAACAAGCCCAACTTACCACCGGCAATGCGAACCAAGCTCAGACACTGGTTGTACAGGGACCTAACAGCCCATATCAAAGGGCTTGGTACCCCATACTCCCGGAGTACCCCCCACAGGGTTCCCCGAGGGATGCGGTTGAACGCCTTCTCCAAGTCCACAAAGCACATGTAGACTGGTTGGGAAAACTCCCACGCACCCTCCAGGACCCTGCTGAGGGTGTAGAGCTGGTCCAGTGTTCCACGACCAGGACGAAAACCGCACTGCTCCTCCTGAATCCGAGGATCGACTATCCGACAGACCTTCCTCTCCAGAACCCCTGAATAGACCTTACCAGGGAGGCTTAAGAGTGTGATCCCCCTGTAGTTAGAACACACTCTGTGGTCCCCCTTTTTGAATAGGGGAACCACCACCCCAGTCTGCCAATCCAGGGGAACTGCCCCCGATGTCCACGCAATATTGCAGAGTCGTGTAAGCCAACACAACCCCACAACATCCACCCCAGGGGCCCTGCCACCGAGGAGCTTTTTAACCACCACGGTGACCTTAGCACCAGAGATTGGAGAGCCCGATTCAAAGTCCCCAAGTTCCGCTTCCTCAGTGGAAGATGTACCAGTAGGATTGAGGAGGTCTTCAAAGTATTCCGCCCACCGACCCACGACATCCCGAGTTGAGGTCAGTAGCACACCACCTCCACTATTAATCGTGTTGGCAGCGTACCGCTTCCCACCCTGAGACGCCGGATGGTGGACCAGAATTGCCTCGAAGACGTACGGAAGTCATTCTCCATGGCCTCTCCGAACTCCTCCCACGCTCAAGTTTTTGCCTCAGCGATCACCTGAGCCGCATGCCGCTTGGACTGCCAGTATCCATCAGTTGCTTCCTGGGTCCCACAGGCCAAAAAGGCCCAATAGGACTTCTTCAGCCTGACAGCATCCCTCACCGCTGGTTCGAGGGTTACCGTTGCAACATGCACCGACAACCTTGCGGCCACAGCTCTGATAAGCCGCCTCCAAAATAGATGTGTGGAACATGGCCCACTCGGACTCAATGTCCCCCACCTCTCTAGGAACGTGTTTGAAGCTCTCCCGGAAGTGGGAGTTAAAGCTCCGTCTCGCTGGAGACTCTGCCAGACGTTCCCAGCAGACCTTCACAATACGTTTGGGTCTGCCAGGTCTGATCGGCATCCTCCTCCACCATCGGAGCCAACTCATCACCAGGTAGTGGTCAGTGGACAGCTCTGCCCTCCTCTTCACACAAGTGTCCAAGACATGCAGCCACAGATCAGATGAGACAACAACGAGTGCCCCTTTTCCACTCGCTCGGCTCGGCGCAGAGCGGATCAGCTGGTCCAGTCTGGTTCAGTTTGGATCGGCTCACATGTAGCTCTGTCTCCATTCACTTCTGTAGCCCTTCGGTGGGCTGGGTGTAGGATTCTACTTGTCTCACACATGGTGGAGGTAGTGTTCCCCTAACTATTTTCTTTTGCCATGATATCTATTATGGTCGAGCTCCAACAATACGATCAGCTACGCTTCGGTTTGGTGCAGGCGAGGACAAGCTCAGATGGAGGATCTGTTGTTGTTGTTCTGAAAATACCCACAATGCACCTTTCCCCTCCAAACAGCCTCCTCCCCACGACCAATCAGTGACCGACAGTGTTTATGATGTGAAGGACGGCGCGCTTACAGCTCGCCTGAACCGTGCTCTGAAATCAGTCCGGAATCGCGGTGCGGCGCGGCTCATATGTGAGGTGGAAAATGCGTCCAGCTCTCTTCTGGCACGCATATATTGCGCAATAACCAACCCGAACCGGCAAGTGGAAAAGGGGCATAATTCGATCATTGAACTGCGGCCTAAGCTGTCCTGATGCCAATAGCATATATGGACATCCTTATGCTTGAACATGGTGTTTGTTATGGACAATCCATGACGAGCACAGAAGTCCAATAACAGAACACCACTTGGGATCAGATCAGGGGGGCCTTTCCTATATCCCTCCAGGTCTCACTGTCATTGCCCACGTGAGCGTTGAATTCCCCCAGCAGAACAAGGGAGTCCCCAGGAGGCGCACTCTCTAGTATCCCCTCCGAGGACTCCAAAAAGGGTGGGTAATCTGAACTGCGGTTTTCGCATAAGCACAAACAACAGTCAGAACCCGGGAGGCTACCCTCTCGTTCACCGGGGTGAACCCCAACATACAGGCACCAAGATGGGGGGCAACAAATATACTCACTCCTGCTCGGCGCCTCTCACCAGGGGCAATTCCAGAGTGGAAGAGTGTCCAACCCCTCTCAAGGAAACTGGTTCCAGAGCCATGCGGCGAGGTGAGTCTGACCATTTCTAGCCGGAACCTCTCAACCTCACACACCAGCTCATGCTCCTTCCCCACCAGAGAGGTGACATTCCACGTCCCAATAGCCAGCTTGTGTAGCCAAGGATCAAACCGCCAGGGTTCCCGCCCTTGGCCACCACTCGTCCCACATTGCACCTGACTCCTTTGGCCCCTCCCACAGGTGGTGAGCCCATGGGAAGGTATTTTATATTTAATTTTATATTAAATATATTATAATTTTATAAGATAATAATAATAATAATAATAATAATAATAATAATAATAATAATATAATTTTTATAATAATATAATATAATTTATAATTTTATATTCATGACCTCTAAAGGAAAACTAGTTTGAGCAGTTTTTTTCTGTACAATTCATGCATTTTAAAGGGGACCACAGATGCAAAATTCACTTTTTAATGTTTTTTTTACTCAACTTTGGGTATTTACTTCATAAAAAACAGTCCTTGTGCCAAAAAAATGCACCCAGTGGTTTATTTACTCTAAGTAGATTTATTTATTTTTGATAAATACACCAGGATTCACACTTCCTGCAGTTATTGACGTCACAGGCCGTAGCCAATCACCTCAAACCTGAGTCCAGCCCCTCACCTAGCAACCCCTGGTTAGGCTCAACCCACTTCTGTATTAAACACATGACTGTTGTTTTTCATGATTTCATCTCATCTTTTGTTTATATGTTCTTAATTTCATGTGTACAGCACTTTGTTGCAGCTGTGTTTTTTTAAATGGCTTTATAAATAAAGTATAATTGTTATTTTTATATTTTAGTTCAATTTTTAGTGTATTTGCGATCGCTCCCAACGCGCAGCCGTCAAAAATTAAACGAGCGGACCCCCGGCGTAGGGACCAGCGGCAACGGGACCCTCTTCTGGCGGATGGAGCGGAGCTTCAATTGTACAGCCTCGCTGCTGCCCTCGCAGCAGCCTCGCAGCAGCGAGGACCTTCTCCTTACTGATTAATTTACGGGAGACACTTGGTGAACTTTGTTGTCTTGACTGGAACAGCGATAACTCCCAAAATCTCCGCGTGCAACGAGCGAAGCTGGCGAACACCGGAAGAGGAACAAGCTAACATTAGCTTCGGATTCGGGTGGTCTCATGCTAAAAGGAGCAGCTAATTGCGGCGCGCTCAGACGGGTTTCGGTAAGTTATCTTAAGCTAGCACTAACAGTAAGTCAAATGAGTAATAAAAAAAGAGCTAATTTTAAAACAACAACACATTACAGATACTGGCTGTTACAGAGGGCGTTAACAGATCGTTGAAGGGCGTGGACTTCAAGAAACCGGTCGTTCAAAACGAAAGTTAAAAATGGCAGAATTAAAAAGGGTATAATTAATTATCTAAGAATTATTTTGTGTATTAAAATGAATTAATATTGTCAAGATAGCACACAGACATAACATAAAAATTTTAAATACCTATATGTGGTCTCCTTTAAAATAAAATCTGTGCCAGAATAATACAGAAACACAAAGAGAAACAAATCTTGGATCACTTTGTGCTAATACGTAACTCTTCAATCTAACTTACAGCTAAATCTTGTGGGTTTTGATCAAACTCAACAGAAAATGAATTTTTTAATAAAATATATTTAAAGGTTCAGTATGTAATTTCTGGAACACGCTGGAACTTAGGAAAATTTTGAACAGAGACACGTTTCTGGTCCCTCCCCCTCAGAGCCATATATGGCTCTGTTACCCCTTGCTCTGCTGAAATTCAAATTCAAGCTCTGTTTTTATTGGCTGATTCAAATTCAAGCTCTGTTTTTATTGGCTGGTTACAAACTCTGTTTTTATTGGCTGGTTAACGGCGTGTCACTGTGGCTTTTTAGAAATGCTTTTAGAGAAGCAAGGGGACAATAGTTTTTTTCAGAGATTACTTGTCTAAAATCAGTATGTCAGGAGGTAGTGACAGAGTGAAGAAATATGTTAAAAATATATTGTTAGAAAAGTTACATACAGCTCCTTTAAGGTAAGTTACTGGGATACAAAACAAAAAGAGCAGATTTGCACATGTTGTAGATTACTGTATTGACAATTAATAAAGTAAGGTGTTTTACAAGTACATGTACAGTACTGTATATGGTAAATCACTGATTACAATAAAAAAAAATTAGGTACATTTTTGCCACTGATATAAATGAAGAAATTCATTATGTTGCAATTCAACATCAAACTATCTAATTATTATTATGTTCGCTCTAATAACAAGATGTTAGCTAATGCAAAGTAGATTATTTATAATGTTTATAAATGGTAAATGAACTGTACTTGTATAGCACTGTTCTATCTAATCAAGATACTAAAGCTCTTTACAACACAATCTGTGCCTCACTTACCTCCATCCACCCATTCATACACACATTCATACACCGGTAGCGGTGACTGCCATGCAAGGCGCCTTCCAGTCCTATCGGGAGCAACTCGGGGTTAAGTGTCTTGCCCAGGGACACAACGACACATGGTGTGAGTAACCGGGATTCGAACTTCCAGCCTTCCGATCGGGGGATGACTGCCATTACCACCACACCACGGCCGCCCATAATATATATATTATATTTATATATATATATATACATATACAGGTAGTCCCCGATTTACGAGCGCTCTGATCTGCGAGGTTCCAGACTTACGAGCTGCGAATTTTTGGAAAAAACGAAAAAAATACTGAGTTTTCATGTGTTTTTTCACTACAGTTAGCAAGTTAAGCATATAAACACACGTTTCCGATCATTTTTATGCACTCAAAAGTAGTTTTTAGATGAAAATAGAGTGTTTTTAGGTGCGCTGGCGAAATTTACGAGCGGACTTCCGGGTTGCGAATTTTTGGAAAAAACGAAAAAAATACTGAGTTTTCATGTGTTTTTCCACTACAGTTAGCAAGTTAAGCATATAAACACACGTTTCCGATCATTTTTATGCACTCAAAAGTAGTTTTTAGATGAAAATAGAGTGTTTTTAGGTGCGCTGGCGAAATTTACGAGCGGACTTCCGGGTTGAATTTTTGGAAAAAACGAAAAAAATACTGAGTTTTCATGTGTTTTTTCACTACAGTTAGCAAGTTAAGCATATAAACACACGTTTCCGATCATTTTTATGCACTCAAAAGTAGTTTTTAGATGAAAATAGAGTGTTTTTAGGTGCGCTGGCGAAATTTACGAGCGGACTTCCGGGTTTACGAGAGAAATGGCGGCCGTTCCAAATTACGAGATTTCCGGTTTACGAGCGCCTCCTTGTGACGGATCTCGCTCGTAAATCGGGGAATACCTGTATATATATATATATACATATACATATATATATATATATATATATATATATATATATATATATATATATATACATATATATATATATATATATATATATATTTATATATTTATATACACGATCCTGTGTACATACTCTCGTTTTCATCACATGTACTACATGTGGTGCAAATGACGATAAAGACTCTCTGACTCTCTGACTCTGATGTATAAATATGCCCCCAAGGCCTCATCCACACCAACAGAATGGCCTCATATACATACCAATGGCTGCAAAAATGCTAATTCAATGAGCCATTTGACTAACTCCCATGGGAACTATAGTTAGAATATCCGAATGGCTCACATGTGGTAGTGCTAGTGTTAAATTCATTATTTTCCTGAATCTAGAAATCATTTCTGATCGCGCAGGGATCAAACAAACATGTCCTTCACACATGCAGGAAGTAATTTGCATCTGTTTAACATATGTAAATGAAGGCGTGTCAGGGGAGGTGTCTCACGTGCGCTCAGTTCCACGTTAATTGTGATGTACAAAAGGAATGTGCGTGGATTCCGGTGTACGCACAGTTTGATACATCTGGATTTTTTTGTGCGTACACACTTTTCTGGATTTGACCGTACGTCACTTTTCAGTAGGAAATCCACGCAAGTCTTTGTACATGAGGCCCCTGGTCTGCTAAAATGACTGTGAAGGGAATGTCAGTGGAGGCAAGTATTACTCGGGTCTCTGCTCCATTTATTTATTTATTTCAAACGGGCAACATTTCCAATTATACCGATTTTTTCCATGTAGTTTTTTTTTTCTCACCTGGGAGAAGCTTATTAGGATACAGTCCACTTTATTTTGCCTGCTTTTCAGAACCGTGACGGAAGAAATCTCCTGAATTTCTTTTATTTTTTCTGAAGGCAACAAACATGGCGGTCGAGACCGGAACGCCCCGACACGCCCCCGACATCCGCCCACACAGTGACGTGTGCTCCAAAGCTCTATATACTCACGCCTTTACGGCAGGGGCGTCACCGCCGCAACCAGAGGCCCCGCCCTCTGGGTATTTAGGCGGTGGGCGCCCCTCCATCGTCCTCTTTTTTGCCCGTCACCTCGCTTAAACACCTGAACTTCGCGGGACTTCTCTGTTGTCGCATCGCTCGACTGAGGTGAGCTCGCTCCCTACACTGAGCGTACAGAGAAATTTTCCTGCGTACTGCTGGGCTGGCGAAAGCTAGTCCGGCATTTTTCTACTCACCCTCAAAGTTTTCTTCTTTTCCGCAGGTTTTCGCTCGACGGCGCTAACTGCATCACAACTTCCTGCTAACCTTAGCAGGCTAGTGAGCGAAAGAAAGATGACGGAGAAGACAACTTCAAACAAAAAGAAAACTTCAATCAACTCGACGCTTCCCGCAGGACATGGCTCCCGAGAAGGGAAGACGGAAGACAAGGAGGAGAAAGACCAGGACGACGAGTCCTCGCTCGCGCCCTTGCCCCAGCGGCTGTGGCCACTCCCTT